>PVJA010027926.1:0-28091 GCA_004027025.1 Myocastor coypus
ACTGTTCCTTGCAAGGTGACTGGCCGCTGTGGCTCTGTGTTGGTGCGCCTGATCCCTGCCCCCAGAGGCACTGGCATCGTCTCCGCCCCTGTGCCCAAGAAGCTGCTGATGATGGCTGGAATTGATGACTGCTACACCTCTGCTAGGGGCTGCACTGCTACCTTGGGCAACTTTGCTAAGGCCACCTTTGATGCCATCTTCAAGACCTACAGCTATCTGACCCCTGACCTCTGGAAAGAGACTGTGTTCACCAAGTCTCCCTATCAGGAATTCACCGACCATCTTGTGAAAACCCACACCAGAGTCTCTGTCCAGAGGACTCAAGCTCCAGCAGTAGCCACAACATGAAGGGTTTTTACACACAAAAAAAAAAAAAGACAAAAAACAAACAAAAAAAACAACAACAAAAGAAAATACTTTCAATAAACATTCCTTTTTTCTTTTTCTTTCCCCTTTCTTTTTTTAACAGTTGACACATTGCATATTGTCCTCACAATAGTTCTACAGAGCACAGTGTGTGGGCATGACCCACCTTCCTATTGATGTTGCTAAGAAAAAAAGAGAAGAAAAAAAAAAAAAAAAGAAAATTCCTCTTTGAACTAAGAGGAAGCAGATGCACACACAGTCCAGTGTTCTACAATTGCAGTGGGCAACCAGTGAAGCTTGGAGTGTTGGAGGCAATTAATCCAAGCCTCCTACAGCTCATCTCGTCAATCTAGCTCTGAGTTTCATGCGTTGTAATTAAGCTTTTTTTTTTTTTTTTTTTTTTTTCTGGGTGATCAAGGGCAAGTCAAAGCAAGACCTGTATAACAAAACAAAATCATTTTTTGTTTCTTCCAAGGTCATGTCCCCTCAGGATTAAGTTTGGGACCATATACAGTACTTTGTAGAACTGTTGTTAGTGTCACCCTTCGGGACAAGTCACAGCCATTGCTTGGCCAGTTGGCTTTCTGTGAAAGCCTGAGAGAATGTTTTTCTCTGGGTGACTCTCCTTAGACACACTAGAGTTCATTTATCCCTTTCCTCTGAGGTCCCATAATCTCCTTGACCAGAAAATTTGAGACACCTCTGCGTTATAGGGTATTACAGCACAGGTTCTCTTATATCCTGAGTTGTTACTGACGTTGAAGGGCTAGGGCCAAACTATTGACTATCCTCGTAGCCCTTCTTTTTCTTCAATTTTTGGTCTGTTAACTTACATTCTCAACCCTCCATAAGAAAAGCTTTGTGATACTATTACTCTATAACATAGGTAATTGAGCTTATCATCACTGGCTTTCTGAATATCAAACATCTTTGACTTAGCTTAGAATTGATATTTTCTGACCATCATTGATGGAATCTCCACTTTGATTTCCATAGTGGTTGTACTAGTCTGCACTCCTACCAGTAGTGGAGAAGTCAGGCAGGCACTTAGACCACAGAGCTATCTCTATAGCCCCTTCTACTAGATTTTGTTATTGTTCGTATACACACAAACTAATTCCACAACTTATAATGAACTGCTAACAGATCAAGGATTCAAATTTAGAAACTAGTGCTCCTCAGTCTACCTGTTATAAATAGGCAGTTTCTAACTAGCTTGCAATTTGTAGTCTTTTATATAGTGGCTGATACAGTCGTCAAACAATAAAAATAAACCATTAGAAAAAAGAAGTAGAAAAACAAAACCATAGACTTGTAAAACACAAACTCAAATTCTTATTATTATATTCAATAAACACAATTTTGGATGCTGGGGTAAGGTCAAACTCTGGTTTAAAAATTTCCAAATGTTTGCTCAGCTTCTATACTTAGCTCCCACATACAGACACTGTGGTGGATTCCAATGGTCCTTGACCACACTTGGAGTAGCACTGAGTAGCTGACCCCCAGGGGTCCTACTGGTGCTGGCAGGACAGGGATTTTTTTTGCTTTTTAGTGATGCACCCGCTGTGAACTACTTCAGCAGCAGCTAGTGATATGGGTACATTAGATGGACAACCCCTAGCAGTGGTCTTTCATCTCTGCACTGTGCCATATGTGTGTGGCCAGGTGGTTCTCTCATGCTGCTGCTCAGTGCTCACCTCCTGGGTGCTCCTCATGTGAATCCCCTCGGCTCTTGGAGTCTCCCAGTGGAAAGTCCCCCCAGAGAACACTAGTGCCTGTTTTAATTCTCACTTTTGTAGCCTGCAGAACTCTACGTCCTCCTAAAATATTTGCTCAATCTCAGATGGCCTGCTTCAGGGAAGGGGGCTACCATGTGGAAGTCTGAGGTCAGAGAGCTAGGTCTTTTGGGGCAGAAACTGTCAGCCTCCTCTGAAGACCTGCCAGAGTCCTTTCTTCAGCATAGTAGACAATGGAGAGGAGGAGGCTCATGTTTCTTTAAATAGAACTCAGCAAGGATTTGACACATTCAAAACACATTTAACAAATCTCTAGTCCACTGAATAATACCTAGAGGTTTCTCTTCAGGAGAATGGATCACAACACAGGGGAAGAGCTTTGTCTTAGTTACTTTTCTCTCATTGCTGGGACAAATACCTGACAATCAGAATGAAGGAAGGAAAGGTTGATTTATCTCACAGTTACTGGAGGTTTCAGTCCATACTTGGCTGGATCCAAGGCAGAGAGGCACAATGCAGAGGCCAGCAGTTCATGGCAGCAGAACAGCAACAAAATGGTGACAGAGGCAGCCGACCAAACAAAGCAGCAGAGAAACAGAAGTAACCAAACAACTAGGGGAGCAGAGAGCAACAGCGCAAGTCTGTCTCTGTCTCTTTGTATTACATTCAGGCTCTCTGCCTTGGCCTATCCACCTTAGGTCACACCTATAATCCAAGAAGTACTCAGACCCATAATCCCATAAGTACTAAAACACATAATCCCAGTGGATTATGAGTCAAGTCTTAAACTCTAGAAGTCACCACCTCGTGATTGTATGAGGCTTTGGGGGGACAACTAGACATAAACCATAACAAGCTCTAACAGAGTTGTGAGGCAACCCCCCATGCCTTTTAATCCTGCCTAGAACCAAATTAATAGTGACTTTGGCAGATTCACCCTGACCCAGCAAGTTACTTCCACATTTCTCCAAAATCAAGAGGTTCTTACTTCTGGAGATACTTTCTATTAAATTTTCCATTAAACCTATGTTTGTGTTGTCTCCCAACAAGTCAATAAAGGACAGTGACAAGCTCAGTGAAGTACATAGAATAAAGACAGTATGTGGAGGGTAAATGGTGGAGAGTGGACATTTTTTCCCCCCAAAACTATCAGAAAATCATTGCATACTATAGTCGATTTCAAGTCTGAGAAAATGACAACTTAACCCATGTCCTGTCCTTTAAAGGTGAATAATTACAACTAAATTATGTCATGTTCTTGACTGTGAGAGTATATTCTTACATCTATTTCATTTCATACCAAGATGAACAGGCATATTATTTGATGCATAGACCTCCTAAGCTTGTCTATATGGCCCATATATAAGATGTAATGTGTATAAAGTGCTTAATACAATGTCTGCTGCCTAGTAAGCACTCAATAAATGTTAACCTTGACTTACGAGTGTTAAACCAATACTATCTATGCTGCTTGAATTATTTTTTTGTCCTCATGTTTGTACTGATGATGGCATGGGTTTCATCTATCTTCATTATCCAGTTTTATTCCATTTTCCTTATAAGTTCATAGGGATGTTTTTCTGCTATGGTCTCCACTAGCTTTCAGGCTTCTCTTGGAGAGCCTTTCAACAGCATTGCTAGCTCACTGCAGTTGTTAACACCAGTAATGCTCTGCACACAGTAGGTACCTAGTACATGCTGTTGCGTGTTTGATTTGCTATCACCTCCACTCTATCTCATTATAAACTTTCATCAATGTGAATTATCAGAACCTCCTTATCTACGTTTCTTCCCATCCAGAATGGCCTTCCTAGATCTCCTTGCCTATTGACTCTATTTCATTTCATACTTTCATCTTTTTTTATAACCTTCCAACTTCGTTTTCCTTCTCAGACTATCACTTTCCCCACCCCCTAAACCTCAGCATGCATACATTATTTGGTTTTGGAAAATATTTCCCACTTGTTCTTATATCTTAATTTGGCTGTACCCATTTCTAAGCTGCCTCCCAGTATACATGAGATAATAGCTCAGTGAACAACTTGTAAAAGAAAAACGAAAAGCTACAAGCAGACTTTCAGGGAAATCGCACACACACTTTAGATCATGAGCTGAAATTATGGAGAGAAAGCCTTCCCAGCACATCTCCTCTGTGGAGCTGCATTTGGGGGAATGCTGTGAAAGGGACTCTGAATGTGGAGGGGGATGGGGCCTTGGCCATCTGGATGAGAAGGATTCAGACGCTGCAACAGATCTCTGGAGTTAATGAATTTCACAGTCCTGTGCCCTTACTTTGCTTCAGTCTCTGTCTCGGAACAGACACCTGGCGTGAGCTTATTAACTGCCAGCCTAAGTAAGGAAGTGAAAAAGAGCCAAAGCAAACTTCTCTGCAAGCTCCTCACCCTGCAAAATAGTGGGTAGCTTTGTGAGTAAAGAAGGAAACTCACGGTCTGTCTTAACAGCCTTAAGGTTAACACACATTTATGCACCTGCAGCTTTTTTTTTTTTTTTTTTTGATAAATGAAGTCTTCCCTAATTACAGGATTTTGTTGTATTTTTATACATATAATAATCTAGTTTACCCTGTAAATGATTCATTTACAATTCAATTAAACAACCGAGGAGAACAAAATGTTAAAATAAACATGTGTTAAATAAGATACAATGTGTATAATTAGACAGAACACATACCCATACTTTAGCATTTGATTTGCATGGTAATACAAATAGGTCACTTGAGGATATGCCAAATATCAGAAATTAGATGACCTTTAAGTTCCTGCCAAGCTGGAGAGTATGATTTTGTAATCTGAATGAAAAATGAAAAATTTAATATGTCATCCAAATGTTTACAAGAATCCAGCTGTTTGATGTCAGGTAGACAAAATATGCAGACAACTGACAGAGGCATTTCATCTTCATCCAGATGTTTTTGCATTGTGTTGGTTTAGCCTGACACACCAAAGTTAAGTCCCTTATCCAAGATCTGTGACAGAATTTTTTGAATATATTGGCAGTAAAATGATTTAGAGGTCTGCCATTTTAGAGTCAAAAACATAAATGTTTTGAAACAGCCCCACTGATGGCTCTGGATCCATGAGATGAAAATAGTCAGTGTGGTTTTCTTCATTCTCTGGCTCTCTACTGTCCTCGTGGCCTCCTGCAGCTGCCCTAAGTTCTATGTTAACCTGACCTGTGGCCCATCACCCGGTGAGGGCTTCGATCACAGGGATGTGCATTGTGCTTTTTGAAATTGCTTCTGTTCACAGTGATCACTGTCTCTGGGAGATCACTATCTGGGCCAAGGGCTGGCCAGATTGGAATTTGTAGTCATCCCAAAGGTTGATTGCAGTACCGGCAATCACAGTCACCATTCAGCTTCCCTTTATCATGGTTAATAATACAACTCATCTAGATTTGCTGTGACTTGAAAGCCTGGATGAGGTGGATGATGCTGACCAAAAGTCCTCTCTCCACACCCATAAATTGAAACACTGTCCTTGCCTTTGCAGCTGTAGCCACTATATGCAGAGCCCCGTGCTGTTTGCAAATCAGCTGCTTTGACTCAGCTCCTTCCGGTTGCCTTGACTCCCAGTCAATCCCTGGTTCCTGATTACTGCCCATCCCAGGCCCATCTGGTACCTCTCATGCCCTGCCCATCTTCAGCTTGACCACCCAGTATGAAATTGTGCTTCTTTAGCATCTTTTTCTGTCATCCTTCCTGATAGCACCCACAGCCTGTCTTCCTTTATCACCAGCTTCCGCTGGCTTTCTGCACAAATCTCATTGTAGCCTCTCAAAGCATGTACTAAGACCTAAGATTCCTAGGACCAAGCTGTAGACCAAACTCCATGTGACCTTGAGTAAGTCACAAAACATCCCTAGGCTCCACTGTTCCAATATTAATATCAGAGTCTAGGACTAAATCAGGTCTGAGGTCCCCTCTAGTTCTAAAATCGCATTCACTCTCTAATACCATTAGACTGGCTGCTTCTCACAGTGCCATCACTCACCATTCTACCTAGTTGTTATGTAGAGACTTGGGAGGGGGTTGAAAAATTCAGGCTCCAGGACTAAGATCTTGAAAAAAATTAGAAAATGTGCTTGCCTGGTACCTTTGTAATCATCATGAATCCCCTCCTTTTTTTCTGTGTTGAGTTTAAAACTCAAGAGATAAACACACAAATTATGACAGTGCTGTCATTTCCTCAAACTGCATAGCAGAAGACAGGAGAGGTGTAGACAAGCTTAACACTGTTGGTGTTGTGTGAACAACCCTCCTTGGCCCTGCAGGGGAGGTGTGTGGGAGAAAGAGGCTCTGCACACAGGACCCGGGAGGGAATGCCAGCAGAAAGGGGAAGAGAGACATAAAGTTTGGGGCTTATGTTTAGGAACTAGATCACATTGCCCTCTCCTACTCACCCAGCAACTCTTTCATCTTCACCTGCACCCCTTGTCTCACTTTCTTTCTCCTTTTCCTCATATCCACTGCAACTTTACTCAGTCAGTAATCCATTGATCAAGGGCTTTCTTTAAAAATCTATCAATAGTCTATCATTTTCCAAATCAGCTTTTCATGACCAAGAGGACCTTACCTCAGAATATTTTCTGTCCCAAAGTTTCTGTATTGAGTGAAAATAAGAGAGACCCATGGGGCTAGTAGGAGTAGAGCTCATCCTGGGTGCACAGGCAGCCACTTAAAGTCCTATTGAGTTTGAAGGTACAGTGGGTAGGAAGAACCAGATTAAAGAACCAAATTGAATTGGACCACAGAAGCGAGGTAGGTGCAGAAGGATGGCTGTAGGATTTTGATAGCAGCTGCTCACTGAGTCAGGTTGGGGATGGAACTAAGAGAGATGGTACAGGAGACAGCCTACCTAAGTAGGTCCTGGATGGCAAAGGAGCCTCAGAGTCAGAAAGCATGGACTGAATCTCAGCCAGAATCACCTGCTGAGCCTCTTTGATATATCATGATCTTTTGGCTACTGAAGAGATGAGGGGCTCAAAAAGAGGATGAGTAATCTGGAAAAGTGGGGGAGATCAATCAGGCATAATTTTTATGCATATGAGGATTTGTTGTGCAATTTCATGACTTATAAAGTATAAGCATACATATTACGTAGTTTTCACAACTGTTCACTATAGTGAACAAATAGTTATAATTCACTCTACTTTGCAGTAGTTTATTTAGTCAAAATATTTTAGGAGCCTTTCATGTACAAGGCACTAGATATTCAACATGCCGCAACAGACAAGACTGTATCAACTGTTGACAAATAATTGCTGTGAGGTAGGATAGACTATTCTTGGGGGAATTAAGGTGTCTTCAGGTCTAAGGCCATCAAGTGGACCTAATATAGCCTGGAGAAACATTCCCTAAAGAAATGACATTAAATTGAGATAAGTAAGTTTGAGCAAGATGAAACATTACAGTTAGAGACACAGTTTATAGAAGACCTAGAGACAGCGGAGGCAGAGAACTGTACTTAGATCACAGTGAACTTGGATCACTTCAGGGTCTGCAATGCAACTCAGTGATCGTAGTAGGAAAAGAATGTTAGAGAAAATGAAGCTACAAAGAGCAGCAGCCCCAAGCCTTGAAAGGCTTTGGAAATCATGTTAAGGAGGATGAAGAAATGGTATAAAAGATGATGTTGAGTTTTCTAACTTGAGACGGTTGGTAGCTGCATGGCCATAGGATTTTACTGAGCAAAAAAAAACCTGCAAAGAAGAGCATGTTTGAGGGAAAGAAAACTGGTTTGCTCCATCATACAGTGTGTTTGAGCCATTGTGTCTCACTGTTCAGTGGAGACAAAGGTCTGGAGTTCAGGAGAGGAACACAGACTGAAGATAGCAATGGGGCAGGAAGGCCACAGAGATGGTTCTTAAGAACAAGTAGATGAGGTTCTCCACAGAAAGTGGATAGAGGAGAGCTGGGCTCAGGACAGACCTCCAAGAAACTTCCAATGTATAGGAAGAGTAGGAGGAAAGTATCTGTAAAGGAGGTTGGGAAGCATATTGTTTTCATTGAGACAATATTCTTTAGAACCAGACAAGTCTGGCCATATGTCTCTGGCCAAGGCATACCCCTCTCCGAACTCAGGTTTCTTCATTTCTTGGGGCAGCTATAGCACTCCCTTTATAGAAACCTCTGCAAAGGGTATCGTAGCCATAGCATGTAGGAAGCACCGACTGGCGGCAGCTCTTATTTTAAAAATAAGAAGAATGATAGTGAAAAGCAGCAGAGCTACGGTGGTCAGGAGAACATCAGCTACAGGTGGTATTGCAAAAGCCAAAGGAGGAGTGTCGAGACAAGGAAAGCCTGTCAGTGCAGACAAGTGGGCTGAAGGATCAAAATAAAAGCGCCAAAAAGGACAGATTGGATTTGGCTATAGGTAGGACATTGATGGCTGTTACAAGATATTTTTTCAGCAGCAGAGTCTGAGAGGAGAAAGACCTGCAGATAATATTTGAGGGGGAATGGACACTCTGAGGAGTCCCAGAGCCTAGCCAGGGACTTTGGAGTTAGATGACATTTGTTTATTTATTTATTTATTTGTTTGTTTGTTTGTTTGTTTGGTACAGGGTCTCACTACACAGCTGAGATTCACAGTGATCCTCCTGTCGCAGCCCCCCCCAACCCCCCGTGCTGGGATTACAGGCATGCGCCATCATGCACAGTTTCAGTGGCCCACACAGAATGCCACACAGGGGTTCTGGGGCTGGCGTTGCATGTGGTACAGGAAATTGAACCTAAGTCTTACCAGGCAGACACCTGAACAGCTGAGTTGTCTCCCCAGCTCTGGTTTACTTTTTATCTGCAAGTACCTCAGCAAATAAATATGACCTCATGTCTTCTGCAGAGTAAGTTGAAAAGAGGAGAAAATGAAAAAAGAACAAAGATTGGATGAGAGAGACAGAAGCACCCGGTAAGGAACAGAATGTGTCAAGGAGGGTAATTAGGCAGACCCACTCCCAAGAAGGGGAGGGGACAAATGCTTACTGAATGCCTAACATGGGTCGAGCTTGTGTGGCTATAGATGAAACAGGCATAAGATGAGACTCTTGTTTCCAGGAACAAAACATAAACATGAGCAGGGAGACTTGCCTCAACAGAAGACTTGCCACACAAGAATGTATACTTTGTTATTAAATGAATGATAGTGTACAATGACTGGATGAACCTCTGCAGATCGTGCCCACAAGGGTTCACGCATGCTCACAGAGCATGAGCCAGCCTCCTCAGCAGGCTGAGGTGCAGAGAGGCCCCTGGCAGCTGAGTGCTGAGGAACAGCAGGGCTGGGAAAGGGGAGAGAGAAACAAATCTTTGTGGAGTAGGGCCAGGAACTTGGTCATAATATGTGCACTTTGATACTTGGCTTACGGTGTGTGTGTGTGTGTGTGTGTGTGTGTGTGTGTGTGTGTGTGTGTGTTAGAGTGAGGCCAAAAGATTGCAAGAGACACAGAGAAGCATACATATAGGTACAGATAGACACAAGCATAGAGTAGGGCAAACAAGAAGAATTAAAGATGGAAAAAAAAAAAAAAAAAGAATCTCCAGCGTGTTGCTACTGAATGAATAAAGAACCAGTTGGAGAAAACTTAATCCAAAGTGTTTAAGAGAGGTTGAGTGACATATAGGGAAATGTTTGAATCAGAGTCTATATGGCTTCTTTTTGCCTACATATATTTAGAAGCATTTACTTAAGTTTTCTTTTATTTATTGCCAGACTCAGATAGCAATACGAATCTTACCAGGCTGTGGTGAGACCCGACAACTGAATGGAAAACTAGGAAATATCCAAAGTCAATACTTAATACATATCAGCTGGCGATCACAGTTCCGGGTGTTTCCCAACTGTCACCTTTTGTTGAAGAAGTTGGAGATACTCTATAAATATTAGAATATCAAGCCTGACAAGACACTAAAGACAGGGAGAACAAATGCCACCGTCCCTATTTTACACATGGAGAACACCTTGGCACTGAGCATCTGGGTTTTGCCAGAGGAATAAGCGATTCTGCAGGAGGGTAGGGAGGAAAAGAGAGGAAGGAAGGCCCCAGCAAGGTCTCCAGCAGCGCCTGCCAGCCTTCCCCGTACTCCGCAGCTGCCCTCCAGCCGGCCCTGCCGCTGGAAGGTCAGATTACAATGCTCTCCCTCCCTTGAGCTCCAGCCCAGACGGGGCTTGCCCGGCTTGCAGGTTAGCAAGGATGCAGTGTAACCCTGGGCATTTGTTTCTCAAAAGACCAGGCCGTGTTAACAAGGGTGAGGTCTGAGCACACCAGCGCTGGTTTCTTCGGAGGATGATCTAGAACCAGGCTCGTCTTTGGCAGTCTTTTCCTACCTGCTGTGTGACAGCTTGATAATAGTCTGTCCTCATGGAATTATTTCCCCCTGGGACATCCTCTGTGTTGCTTCATCCTTTCAAAATACTGGTGAGTCGAGCTCAGAAGCTCAAGCAGCCTTCTCCTCTCGGTAGCTGGCTGTTTCGCCAGCATCCTCATTTGGTGATGTAGCTCCTCTGTGTGAATGCTGTCCTGTCACTTGCCAAAACAGCCCATTTATGCAGGTCTTCTCTTTAATTTACCCACATTACTCGGCAACCAAGAAACAGAGGAAAACCGGCGTTTTTGCAAAATGACTTCCAGGGCTTTGGTTGCTAGGTGGCGGGGGGGGGGGGGGGGTGAGGCGGAAGCCCTGAGGACTCTCTGGTGTCTGAACGGAGTTATCTCTACCTCCTGCAGCCTGTTTGCAGGCACGTACACCAGGGGAAGCACAAGTTGGAAATGAGCTCCTGGGAAAATGGACCGGCACTGGAGTTGAACAGAGATTGCCCATGTACACAGCTGTGCTTCAGGAAGATCAGCAACAGAAGAGGGCGAGGAGGATGTTGGGTGCACTATAGGTGGTCACCAAAGGGTGATGTAGTGTGCAAAAGTAGAGTTCAGCAGCCCACAGAACCCTTACAGTGTTAGGCTCTTGTCTCCAGTGATGTATTCCGAGGTACCCTGTACCTTAAGTCCCAGGTTTAGTAAGGTAAGGGTCTACTTACATGAAAAATCCCCACAGAGGAGGAGGCAGATGCTTTGCCTCCTTTGGAACTCTCTCTAGCTCCCGGCAGGAAATCCTTCCCTTCTCTGTCTAAGCAAGCTCCTCCCTCCAGATGGAACGAGAAGGAGGGATACAGCTGGTCGGGTCTTCTAAAGATCTCTCTCTGCCTGTATTGCATGTTCAGACCCTTTGACCTTCCCTTCGCCACTGATGCCTGGCATTGGTCACTTCAGCATTTGCCAAAAATCTCACCAGCCATTGGCAGCACCTTTCAGCACTGCCACAACCTCCGTGAGGCAGACTGGAGATGATGAAAAGCTACCGCTATCGACGCTGCCTGTCTGTCTCAGAAGCAACAATTCGGAAGTAGTAACACTGGCTAAAGTGATAATGCCCTTTCCATGTGCGGGGTTTTAGCTCCATTTACTTCCAGTGTTCCTATGAAAAAGATGCAATATTATCCCCCAGTGAAAAGAAAGAAAAACAGGGCACGAAGAAATCGACTGACTTTCCCAAGGTCACCATTAAGGGGAGCCATGTGGATTTGTAGTAGTGTGATAGTAGCACTCACACTCCTAACAACCCTGCCGAGGAGCGCCTGGCCTCAATGTCCCCTAAGCCTTTCGCCTTAGCAATCCCGCTGAGAGCTATCACAGACTTTACCAGTGATGGTGAACTTTTCCAGAGATCATTGTCTAAACTGCAGCCCCAACCCTACTTATTTATTGAAAAGTGGCAGCATTGCAATTAAACTTGGACACTCAAGTTTTAGTTTAGGAAAAAAGCAACTCTTACATTAACTTCTTTTGCATTATTTCTTTGCTGGCACTGGGGATTGAACCTATGGTCTTTTCACTAAGTTACACCCATATTCCTTTTTATTTTTATCTTGAAACAGGCTATCACTAAATTGTTACATTGCTAGGCTGAGTGCAGAGCTCAGACTTGCAATCTTCCTGCCTCAGCCTCTCGGAGTGCTGAGATTGTCAGTGTATGCCAACCACCTACTCATTTTTTTCACTAGACAGAATAGTAGTAATCTTTTTCCAGCTCTGAGCAAGGGCTTTATTTTTCTTCCACTAGTTATTTCTCTCTCTCTCTCTCTCTCTGTCTCTTTCTTTCTCTCTTTCTCTCTTCTTTCTTTCTTTCTCTCTTCTTTCTCTTTCTTTCTTTCTTTCTTTCTTGTGTATTTGGTACAGACTCTTGCTGCATAGCTCGGACTCATAGTGATCCTTCTATTTACAGCCTCCCTAGTGCCAGGATTATAGGCAAGTGCCACCACACCCAATCTTAGGGACTGGCTCAGTGTACCCATGGGTAGGGCTGGCTGTGCTTTGCCTAAGCAGGCTGTTAGTCCCCTGAGCTATATCGCAGTTCCTAAGTGGTTTCCTTCATATATTTACCTTATTGAGAAGCTATTTCCTGGTTGCCTACTCAGCTCTGGGTCTTTTGCACTAACTCTTGGGGAGGTTCAACAGCATGTTTTGAAGTCTTTATATCTTTTGTCTACTTTCTACCTTTTCTCATTTCTTGCCTTTAATTACCTTTTTCTCTCAGAATATAAAGTTGAGAAATATTTTTTAGGGTTTAAAACTGAAAGCATCTTCAAATTTATCTACCAGTCCACTGAATCAACCCATGAAGACTCAAATCAGCAGAGTTAATGTCTTGTTCTACTTAAAAATTGTTCTGTGCTCCTTGCTACTTGGTCTTCAAACCAGTGATGTAATAGAAAATAAATGAAAGTCAGGTACCCATACCAATCTGTAGCATAGCTTTTTAGCCTGAAAAATGGGAATAGCACAAGTATTTCTCTCAGAGGGGTCCTAGTGATGAGAGAGTTAATACATACAGAGTTTAGATTAGTGCCAGAATTAATAAATGCTAGCCATTATTATGTTAAATTTGGTTTTAGCATTTCAACTGTAAGTCAATATTTTTAAGTATCTGTTGTGTTTATACTTTCTTTGGTACTGGAGATTGAACCCAGGGCATTCACACTGAGCTACATCCCCATCCTTTTAAACACTTTTACTTTGAGACAGTTTTGATAAAGCCCCAAGTTGCCCAGGCTGATCTTGAACTTGTGATACTCTTGCCTCAGACTTCCAGAGTTCTGGGATTATGGGCATGTGCCACCATGGAATAAACCAATATTTTTAAATACTTTTTATTAAATTTTTCCTTTTCCTAAATATAACCTTAATAATGAACTTCCTCAATTGAGTTTTACATTGCTGTATATAGCTAATATTAGATTTTACACATAATTTAAAAAAAAACATTATGGAGTCTTCCCAGCTTCCTTTTCCTACTTAGGCACTTCCATAGGGTTAGGTCATGCATTTTCCCAGACTTTCAAAACACTCTAAATAGCCATCCCACATCTCCAATTGCACCACACTATAGAAAGGTTGAGGACTAGCCTAACCCTATTCATCTTTGTCTCACCCTTCTCTCATCGCTGGGACAAAATACTCAACATTGAAAATTAAGGAAGAAAAGTTTTATTTAGTTCATAGTTTATGGAGGGTTTGGTCTACACACAGCTGGCAGAGCAGCACATGGCAGAGAGCAGTAGCTCATGGCAGCAGAAAACAGTAAAGCCCAAAGGGAAGGGCTGCAGCTGTGGATTCTAGCCAGCCTCTCTCCCCTCCTTATGTTATAAACCAGCTACCCTGGGGCTGGGGAGGCCATGCTCTCCTCTTGCACAGGATGAGGATGTTTACAAACTAAGAATCCTGGCTCTCTGCTGAGTCACTTAATCCAGCTTTTAAACTTCTCAGATTGACCCGATGTATCACCACCACAATCTTCACCTCTAAGCACTGCATCGCCAGGACACAGTAGGCATTTCGCACACTTAGCTTTGAGTGAACAGATGCGGCATGTGCACGTTTATGTCTTTCCCTCTCATCCCTCCCGAATCGTGACTACTCCTAGCTGCTTTCTTTCTTTTATCTGCGAATGTGTATCCTTAATTTATGTCACTAATAAGCCATGGAGTTTAAAACAAAAACATAAATTGTCAAGTGCAGCCCAAATTGTGGTTTATATGAAGACCCTAAAAAGGAATAGGTAAGTAAATATTAGTCAGAAGTGACCAGTGCTATGGGACACAGAAGGTACTCACAGTATAGGCAAATAATGCCCACTGTTTAGTTTCAAACACAGAGAAACAGGACAGGGGGCTACCTCAGTGCATCAGTGTTGCAGGTAGATGCACGTGGACTTAAAATGCTAAGGCTTTATAGCTAGTGCCCTTTCCCTGTGCTCCTGCAAGGACCAAATGGGATAATTCCCTTCAGTGCCCAGAGCACTGAGAAGCCATGGTAAGTATCAGCTATAAAGTGGAAGCTGGGGAGAGCTGGCACATACAATCATAATACCTGTAAATAATTGTATTTTTTCTTTTCCAATTGTAATATCTTTTGTTCATTTTTCTTATATTGTGGCATTATATTTATGGGCCAAGGCAATGGTGAATAAAAGTGATAATGATAACATATAAGTGGTAACACTCAGTATCCTTCCATTTAATATGATAACATTTGTCTCAGAAGAGGGACATTCTCTTACAGTCCTGGTTTTTAACCACAAAAAGGAGCAGCATCTGTTATATCTGCACCATCCTCTGATTGGAATGCTTGCACTGCCTTTCTCCAAGCAGGTGGGACTGCTCCTTAAGAACACCATTCACCTTTTATTCCAGATCTCTAGTTCCCCAGAATTTAGTCTCTGAGGCACCTGAGCACAGGGAAGAAGGGCCCACTCTTCTGCCCAGGGCTGGTTCCAGGGAGGATTTCTCCTTGTCTAACCGGGTGTGTTTGCATTCAGGTTATCTGTCCTATCTGAAAGCTTGGACCTGAGCTGATGGAGTCCAGAAGCAGACAATGGGCTTGGGGTGAGTTTCTCCCTCTCTCTTGCTCTCATCTGTCCAAATGTGTGCGTGCACACGCGCGTGCGCGCGCGCGCGCGCGCGCACACACACACACACACACACACACACACACACAGCTACCTGGAGAGAATCTGCCAGAAACAGTGAGGCATTGCTCGCCACATAGCAAGCAACAGCTGTCATTTTCGTCATGCTTGCCCTCCTGATGATAGATTAATAGGGCACTTGTGTATTGTGGACAAATGTAAGCCATAAATATAAGAATAATAATTTTAAGGAAATAAGACCATTCCTTTTAACTCTATTCTCCACTCTCCTGAGCTTCCCTGAAATTATACAACCAACAAAGCACCAGACAGATACCCGGTTGAATGTGGTTACCGGAAAAATTTTCTGCTTTTGCCTCGTGACTGGCTGAGCATCTCCTGAGGGCCGAGAGCTTTTCAAGCAGCTGGTGCAAATGGATGCTTTTCTGAAATGAACCAGTTGATGAATGTCACAGGCATTGGGCTCCATTCCCAGGCTGGACCAGGCTACACTCAAACTGCATGCTTCCCGCATAGCCTCCAGTATCCATGATTGACAAGATGAATAGTCCAGCAAGGGTGGGGTGGAGATGAGGTCCGGGAACCGCTAAGAAGTAGCTGTAGCATGCTCAATCCACGGGAGCCCTACTTGTCTCCCTTTTGCGTCCCTGTGTGTATGTGCAGCGCCTGCTACACACAATTTCTGGGTGCTTTTTGAGAGAAGCATCAACTCAAGGGAAGGGGCCACTGCTATAGTTTATGTATGTGGCTCTATGTCTCAGGCAGACAGATCAGTGACAGCTCAGGTGCTTGTTAACTTATGTGAACTTAGAAAGTTACTACCAACTCAGTTTCAGTTTCCATATCTGTATAAGGAGAAAATAAGGGTTGCAACACACGGACATTAAATGACACAGCAAACATGTTTTACATGACCTGGAACACACTGAGCATGTTCTGAGAGGTAAATGGCAGATATTATTATATTAATTACTGTTATTAATCAGGGAGTCAAGGGCAGCTGACTCAAGATATCGTGAACCAAAATCCTGTTATTACAAATTTATTTCTTATTTTTCCTGGACTGTCCTCCTTTAAAAAAACAGGCATGGATTTTTCCTATATCAAGGTGTTTGTAATGGATTTTCACAGTACTTCTGGCTTTTCTTCTGGATCTAACAGAAGTGACAGGCTTTAATACTATCATTTTTGCTGTTGCTTTTGTCAAAGGTTGGAGCCAAGATCAGTGGTCACTATAATGAGCCTCATGTCTGTGGGTGGCACCAGTCTGCACTAAGAATGGAATCTGCTCCAGCAGAAGTGTCACTGTCTTAGCTGAGTGGGAAATGACAGGAGGCAAGGGTGGGAAACAATCTAGTCAAATCATCCTCTGAACTCTGTCCCTTCTTTTGCAAAATGAAAGGGGTGCAGTTTGTTTGCCTGTGACAAATACAGGCAGTGAGAAAGAAGGGAGTTAAAAGAGCAGACAGGGAAGAACTCAGGCCAAAGTGGCTGAAGAGGGTAGGGCAGGGATTACTGATTTTGTCTAAGAAGAGTAAATCCTACTTCTCAAAGTGCCAGCACATGGGGTACTATGCTAAATACCTCTGAGGCCACTTGGAGAATATGACAGCCCACTTCAGGGTAGGAAAACCTGTGTCTGTAACTTGAAGAAGCAGAGGTTTATATAAGGCTGGATAATTAGCCTGAGAGGAAATTAGATTTCAAAGTCTCTAAGTTTGCCCTACTGCATGGTCATGAGCTGTATTTGTCTCCCTCTGTTTTCTGTGAATGCAGGATACTTTTATAACACCTGACCATGAGTTAATAGCCAGCAGGTCAAATGACGTACTAATGAGAACCATTCAAAGAATTTGTTCAATACATTATACTCTCCTTAGGAGTCATCATTAGCATATGCCAAGGCTAGTTGTTGACAGAACAAGGTGATATTTTAGGTATCTACAAACTTATTCTGGTCACAAAGTTTTATGGCCTAGAAAATCTTTAATAAGAACCTTTAAATAAACAAGTAGTGGATCAACATGGCCCAGTTTTAGGAACACTGGCAGTCACCAGCCAGTGGTCAAAATGCCACTTAGGTGGGCAGAGTTACCTAGAATACTCCCCAATTTATTCCTCAAGCTCACACCCTTGGCCAAGACGCACTTCTGGTGTTCTCTGCACTTCCTCTCAAGTCAGGTTCTCTACACGCTGCTTCATGACATGACATCAGAACATCTAATTCCCGTGCCAGTTCTGCTGCTTACCTGTTGTGTGACTTTGGGTAGTCACAGACACTCTTTGAGCCTTAGGTGTGAAAAGAACAGAAACAACATTCTCAAGTTGGGTTAAGGTAACCTGCTGGAAGAAAACACAAAATGGTAAACTTCAGTTCTCCATGGAACTGTCAGCTCCTTCAGGCTTCATTCCATTTCTTTTACATAGATCTAACAGCCATTCTCTACCACATGAGAATCACCCAGAGAGCTTTTAAAAAACACAAAAGTCTGGGCTCTACTCCCAGATATACTGATTTAATTGGTTGGGGGTGAAGCCATGGTGTTAGTATTTGGTATTTGTAAAAGTTCCCAGGTGATTCTGGTGTACAGTGGAGATTGAGAATTATATTAGGCTCTTTGCTTGGGCCTCAGTTTTGTTCGATGAATAAATGGTTCTAATTATGACTTCTTCCGGAGTGATGTTTCCTGGGTCAGGTTACACTCAGGTGCCAGCTGTTTTAGGCACCACTTTGGAAGAGCATCAGAGGGCTCTTGCTTAGAAGATACCCAAAAGGACGAATCCAGGTGACCTGCTGGTGGCAGCCCTGGGCGGCCCAGGGAGACGGCCTTGCAACTGCAGTGTCATACCCATGATATCTGCAAGTGGCAGTCTACCAGGTGGGCAGGGCAGGGGGAGGCAGAAGGGATCTGGGATTCCCTGTCTCCTTCCTCCTCCGGCCAATTAGGCCAGGTCAGCCTTTGACTGTGTTGAACGCTTTAGGAGTTTCCTGGAGCCTTTCTCACTGTTTACCTTGCAGAGATGCTTGAGGTGAGTTTTTATTTTTTATTAATAGAACAACTCAACGTGAAATTAATTTCCAGGGTGAGGTAGCGAGGCACACCGGTGTTCCAACTCAGTGTTAGCCTTTTGACTGCAACTTTTAATCCTGCTTCTTTTTTTTTTTTTTTTTTTTTTTGCAGGACCGGGGTTCAAACTCACAACCTTGCACTTGCAAAGCTGGCACTTGTGCCACGGAGCTATCTCCCCAACCCCAATCCTGCTTCTTTTCAGCAGGAAACATTCTATAAAACTCAGCCCTAAGTACGCACATTACATACATTTTCAGAACTGGGAATTGATCCCGAGGCCTTCCACATTGAGCTACATCTTCAGTAACTGTTTTATTGTGAACTCGGGGTCCTGCTAAGTCGCTAAGTTGTGACACTCCTGCTGCAGCCTCATGGAGCACTAGGACCCTAGGTGCACACAGCCAGTGCAGCTAGGTCACATCTACGCATGTGCCCTGTTTCCCTGCAACCTGTGGCTTGGTGGACGTCCACACAATGGCAGAGCAGTGAGCAACGGCACTGAGAATGCGAATTATCTCACTTCTCTGATCCCTCATCCCTGAAGCCATGCTCCTTCAGGGCCCCTCATTTGCAGCACTGTTGTGGAAGTGGAATAAGATGAATCAGGGCAGTGCTTGGCACAGAAGGGTGGTTGATGAGGGAGAGACTTCTTTATCCTCTTACACTACCTAACACCTTCCTTTGCCTTTAGCGGTTGTGGATCCACTGAATGGTGGTGGATAAAAAGAGCCTGGAGAACGGAACTCTGTGACAGGGGCTAGAGATTGGCTTCTTTCCCTCCTCTCTCGTTGGCTTAAAGATACACCTACCTCTTACCGTTTTGGTCGTTGTGATTTTCAAAGCGTTGGGTAATGCCCTTCATGAATGATACTTCAACTGGCAGGAAAGCTTCACAACCAGATAGCCTCGCTGGTGCTTGTTCCCTAGGGCTGCTGACGTTGAGTTTTGTCAGAGAGGATCTAGGGACCCAACAGAGAGATACAAAGACCTAGCATTTGGGGAGTGTTTACTAAGTGTCAGGCCCCTCAGCCGTGTGAACTTAGCTACTGTACACCACGTATGGCGCAGTAGAAGCTCTCATCAGCCACCAGGCAGAGGAGGATGTAGAGGTACGGCGAAGGCAGGACCTGCGACCAAGTACTCAAGAGGAGACAGAGCGAAGCAGGACTCGTGGCCCCAAATGCCATGCGCTGTGCTTTCCCTTATAGCACTGAATGTTGAGTAACCGGGACTGTATGGAGAGGCAGGCGGCTGTGCCTTGAACCCGCTGGAGAGCCTTGGGAGCACTGCTTAATCCTTCCTAGCCTGGAGAGCTCAGTCCTGTAGGCCTCGAGCCGGGCACTGCGAGTCTCTGCAGCCCCCTAGTGGCGCGTTGCGGGAAGGCGCGCGCCTGACCTTGCTGTGGACAGAGGCGCAGAAGACGCAGGTGTGTCTCTGTGGCTTTTCCAGACTGAGAGTTAAAACTAAACAGGACTCCAAGAAGCCTTGTAGATAGAGATGAATGCACTGCTTCTAGGAATAAAGTCTTATTTTAAAAGCTTAGGGTCTATTTGTTCTGTGCTATCTATGCCTAGAGCTCTAAGCCTTGAATGGTGAAGGATGAAAACTCCCAAAGTAGATTAAAAATGTTATATTAAGTTAATTCACAGCATGTCCACATACGCAGCCTGGTTCATATTCCGTGACCCTAATGATCAAACCATGTTGGTAGCAGCAGAAGTGCTGAGGCGACACTGTGCTCAGGCTGACATATCAGATTCCAGCATTTGCTGTGCTGTGTGTGTGACATCCTTGTCCTTTCTCATCTCTCTACTCTCCGTACAGTATTGAGAGATGCAAGTGGTGGCAGCAGAGTCTCCACAAGGCTGATACGCTACACTTGCGTGGGGGGGAGTTACTTCTATAGAGTGGCAGATCTGCACCGCACCCTCCAGTCTTTTGCTTTGTAAATGTTGCTGCAGAGATGTGCCTTTCTGAGAGCCGGGCCCGAGGGCAACAAGTAAAGATATCATTATGCAGAGCTACGAGGCAGAAGAAGGTGACCAAGCACAGTATCATGAGCCATCTGCAGGCTGACAAGTCTCCCCACTCCGGAGTGGAGTTGGGCCTGTGGATTTAGCATCTACCTGTCTTCCTCATCTGGAAATGGAAAACTCTTAATCCCAATTTGGCCCAGGAGAGATACTGACTCCCCGCTCCTCCCTAACATTTCCTTCCCCACCCCAGCCTCCCATCTTAGCAGAGGGTAGCACCAGCTGCCTGGATGCCCCATGAGTCTTATTTGATTGCCTTTTTCATTTATGTCTTCATATTTGGGGCTTCAATATATCCTTTGATTCCAGATACAAAACACAGTATAGTATATCTCAAAGTCGAAAACTTCTTCCATCTGTACTGTCTGCTGTGACACACCGGCCTCTCTCTAATATAGCTTTGCAACTGGTCTCAGATTGCTACTCCTCCACCTGTAACCCCTGCTCCTGAGTGATCAGTGAGAAGAGAGCTCATGATGTCATTCCTCTAGTGACTTTCAATGACCCGTCATTTCCTTTCAGAATGGCTACGATAAGCAAGAAAACACAAAAAATATTCTGGTGGAGATGTGGAAAAAGGGAAGCTTATGTACTGTTGGTAGGAATGTTAATCAGTACAGCAATTATGAAAAACCACCCAGATGTTCCTTTAAAAACTAAACATAGAACTACCATGTGATTCAGCAATGCTGCCACTGGGTCTGTAACCAAAGGATTTGAAATTAGTACATTGAGTGACGCCCCCCCCCAGGTTTATTGCAGCACTGCTCTCAGCAGCCATGAAATGGAACTAAGTCACTGTAGTGTCCTTTGGTAGGTGAGTGGATCAGAAAAATATGGCCTAACTACACGATGGAACATTTTCCAACTGCAAAGAGAAGAAAGTCGTCCTGTCCTTTAGGTGAGGAGTCTGGGAAGTATTATGATAAGTGAAACAGCAGGCACAGAGAGACAGATACCCGATGGTCTCATTTCTAAGGCTAAAAAATGCTGAGCTGATAGAAGCAGAGAGGAGGAGAGTAGAATGCTGAAGCCTTCTGGGGTGGCAGGCTGGGGAAAGGGGGAGCATGGGGAGCAGTTACAAAATTGCAGTTAAATAGGAAGAGTAAGTTCTACCATTGCATAGCATGACAGAGTTACTCAAGTTAATAGTAATTTACTGTAAATAAAAATTTAAATTTAGAGAAGATTTTGAAAGTTCCCTCCACAAAGGCATGATAAATGTTAGAACAGTACGGCTATGCCAACCCTCCTGGTCTGACCCTTACGCATTACACACACGCATCAGAATATCACACCATGCCACATCAGTAAATGCAACTATTTGGTATTGATTAAAAAAATTTAAATACCCCTGATGGTTTTGCCTTTGCATGCCCAGTCATCTCTTGGTATCTGTGGGAGACTGTTTTGGGATCCCCTTCAGATACCAACATCCCCAGATGCTGGAGTTTCTTCTATACAATTTTGTTCCATTTCTATATAACTATGCTCACTTTCCCATCTATGTTAAGTTATCCTAGATTACTTATAATAATGTAAATAATTGCTGTACGGTTTCAGTAACGATAAGAAATAGCCTGAGGTTTGATCCTGAGAATGGTGAGCCCCTGAGCTGGAGGGCTGGCTATAGGGTCACAACATGACCACAGGTGCCTCCAGGGGCAGCCCTGCCTCCCTGGCAGCGCCCACATTCGCCCCTTGCTCCTGGCTCAGCTACAGTGCTCTGACCACGCTGGCCTTCCTGCGGCCCCTGAAGATGACGGTGTTTTCCTTCTGGGACCTATGCCACCCTTTCTGCTAAAATGTCTTCCCAGGATCACGGGACAGGTCCCTTTCTCTCATCCTCAGTATCACCTCCTTATGCCACGTGAGAGCTCTGAGTGTCTGCTCCGGGCCACCACAGCTGGAGCAGCACCTGAGCCACATCTCTTATTTCATGCATGTTTTCCCACTGATTCTTGCCTGATGTTATTTTACTCATTTGTTTTGGACTTTTGTGGGCCTCTCCACATTATAATATAGCTCCTTTTATTTTTTTTTTTAATATAGCTCCTTTTAAAGCAGAGAATGTATTTCTCTTGTTCACCAGAGCTTTGAATTCAGTCTCTTATACTACAATTGTCCAAAAATATTTGATAATGAAGTAACTAACAAGCTCATGCTTCATAAATGTTTGCCTCTATGTAGCTGGAATCACCACTGTAGCACATGTTTTTCTCATCCAGAAGGGAAGTTTTTTTCCAGTTGTAGTATCTTGACCCTTATAAAGTTAGTTAGCATTTCGCCACTGTCACAAAATGCCTCAGACGATCAGGTACCAGGGAGCCTATCACACCAGGAGTACATGGCAGAGCAAAACCACTCACTTCACGGCTTGAAAGCCAAAGAGAGTAAGGAGCAGGTGCAGAATCCACAGTCCCCTTCGAAGGAGTGTGCCAGGTACCTAAGACCCTCCTGAGCCACCTCTCCACATTCCACAACACCTCTAAGCACATGTGGCTTTGAGGGACACTTCTTATTTAAGCCATAGCAGCCCCAAACTCTGGTCTGAATTGAACATGGTTTTTTATCACAGCTCTCATGGAAGCAGCAGGTGGGATATGAGGAAATAAATGATGAAGCCATATTGTGTTAGGAAGGAGAGAAAGAGACAGAGATAAAGACAGAGAGAGGGAGAGAGAGAGGGAGAGAGAGAGAGAGAGAGAGAGAGAGAGAGAGAGAGAGCGCTTGTACATGTGTTGGGGCAAAAGGGTTGTATTTTACAGTTGAACACGGCAAATGGTTTTCAGTAGCGTTTTCTACTACTCTGAGTGTGGCTTGGTGTAAATAAAGCACCAGGTGGCAGCAGGGGAGTGTTGTTAGACCGTGTTTTTTAAGCACTTAAGGCACTTTCCCAGTGGATTAGCTGCTACATAAAATGGACAATTAGACACAGCCTTTGCACAAAGTGTTTGCAATCTATAGATGGATTAGTTGTCATTATATACAAGTCTATATCTTCATTATAAAAAAGATACATAGTGAACGTCCTTCCTTGAAAAACTGTCGGCAGGGGTTACAGACTCTAAGCAAGCCAGGGTGACCTTTGCTCTGTGGAGATCGCAACTGAAAATTAAGAGGTACACAAGGAACAATGATGCTTATAACAGACTTGAGTAATTTAATGGGTGTTCACATATTGCAATTACTTATCTATCTTTTTCTTTGGAGTGCATTGTCTGTTTCTTCCTGTAGATGTGAAAGCATTTTTCATCTTTGAACCTTGAGACTCTTAGCAAACAGGTTATCACAAAAGGGAGCTTCATAAATGCTTGCTGAACAAGCAAGAAATAAGTACAGGCAGAGGAATAAAAATGAGAAAGAAAAGCACTGAACAGAACTTCTCAGAAAGGGATTAGGAGCATGCCAGGTAGGAAGGACTCAGCTTGCATGTGCTTGATCTCACTTTATGACTGTGTTCATTTCCCCCTCTTTCTATTCCTCCAGAAAAGACAGATCCCTCCCATCTGCCTTCAGTGGCTTCCGGGCCATTTAAAGCTTTCAGATCAGGAAATCCAGTCAAAGGAAAGAAGTTAACATTTAGGAAGAACCCTTAGGATGGGCTGCATTCTCATTTTTTTTTTTTGAATTTTTTATTTTATTTATTTTTATTTTTTTCTTGTTTCAGAACCTTTTTTTGTTTATTCACTCATTTTTATGGCTGGCCAACCCACCCCGAGGGCAGGGCTGGCGCAGCATGTGGTGCCGGGGATAGAACCACAGTCCCTGAAGCCACCCAAGCTTCCCCAAGCAGGCGCTTTAGACCACTGAGCCATCCCGCTGGGCTCCTGCATTCTCATTTAGCTGAAGCATCACTGCTCATCATTTTTATGCCTAAAAAGCATTAACGTGGACCTGGGGACCATATTCTGGGTGTCATAGCTTATTGTCCAAACATTGCAAGGCAGAGTCCATGCATTTCCCTAGCAGTTCAGCTTGTCTTAGATGTGATGACCTCCATTTTTCCTCCATGCTAGCCCACCCGCTCCAGAGCTCACAGCAGGGGCTCTCAGAGCAGCTGCTCCCTTTGAGTGAGAGCTGGCAGCATAGGAAGAAGCAGAAGCCTGAGTGAGCTCACAGAAGAAAGGGAAAAGGCCATCAGGAGCAACACTCCCAACGAGAGCCAGCTCTGGTGCCTGGAAGGGCCAGAAGAGGACACTGTGAAGACCTTGGGGCATCTTGTGGCACAGCACACTGGCCAAGCCTGTACTGCTGGCTAGGTTCCAGATTAGGCTAGGAGCGGTTAGAGTTCACTTAAATTCTAAGTGCATGTGCATGTGTGTGATATTTTCTCAGAAATTCTTCTCCAGCCTCAAATCTAGACAGACTGCTTCTCCAGTCCAGGAAGTCAGAATTGGAATTTCCTTTAATGAGGGGGAGAAAACAAAAAAACGAAAAAATACCCCACCAAATTCACTAAGGGCCAGTCAAATAGCTCAGCAGATTAGAGGGCCTATGAGCAGGCCCAGGAGCCAGGGTTTTAATTCCAGGGCCTGCTATGCCAGCCCTGCCCCTGGGGCACTCTGAGAGGGCAATTGAGACTGGGCATGGTGGGGCCTGTAATCCCAGCTCTGATCTAGTAGTGAGACCCTGAACACCAAGTAGACCCTTCCCTAAAAAAAAAAAAAAAAGAAAAAAAAGTAATAATAATAATAATAATAATAATAATAATAATAATAATAAGGGGTAGAGAATGAAAAAGTTCAGAGATCTTAAGTAACTTGCCCCAAATTGCACAGCCGAGAAGGGGTTAAAGCAGTTTTGTAATCCAGGTCTATTTTGTTCTGTGACCAAATTTATCCTATGGTTCTAAGGAGTGTGAGGATAATGTCATCAGAGAATTTCAGAGACATCTGCCCACTGTGCACTCATGCCATTACCAGCTTCATTCATCAGGGTACTAGGTCAAAATAATGTAAAATGAATGGATAAATATAATGTGGTAGTATATACAATAGAAATTTGCATGAAAGGGAAAAATAATGAAGGGGAGAAAGAGACAGCAAAGAAAGATATGGAAACAGTATCTTTCCTCCACAATAATAATATTTATTTGTTTGTGTGTTTGTTCATTTGTCTTTTTGAGACAGGGTCTCACTATGCAGTTCAGGCTGGCCTTGAGCTCACTTTTGTATCCCAGGCTGATTTCGAACTCAGAACTCACATAGATCCTCCTTCCTCCGCCTCCCAAGTGCTGGGAATACAGGTGTGTGCCACTATGCCAGGCCAATAATAAGTTTTAAAAAGATCTTAAACATGCAAATGGAAGAGGCACACAGGTATGAGTACATCTCGATGCATCTTACAGTCGCTTGTTTTCCCCGTTTGTATGGGGAAAAGAGAGAAAACAACAGAGGAGGAAAGACAGGGTTGGGACCTTCAACAGAATTGTTCTTTTCATTCTGATGCAGAGAAGAAGCCAACCAACTGTCTTTGCAAACATTGATCATTTTATTAGCTTCTAGTTTCTAAAGACTAAATTTTTCTAACTTATGAATTACTACCTTGAAAATTAAATATGGCCAGGCTTGGTGCCTGAGTTTGTGTCTGTGTTCCTGCCAAGTGAAGCTCAAATAAGCTTCTAGAATCTTCTGTGGATGAAGATTCTGCACTGTGTCAAGAAAGTAAAAGAGTTGGGAGAATTTCCTTCACCACTGTGTGATAGAAGAGTAGAAACATCAAACTTGAAAGCATCTATGGATATTAGGAAATTTAACATTCTTTTGCATCAATATTGTTAAGTGTCTTTTTTATTGATATCTTAAGGCAGGATCTACAGGGTGTTAAGGGTCTCGCTGCTAGATCTGATTTGTGATCTGCCTGTTTACAGCCTCCCAAGAGCTGGGATTACAGGTGTGCATCACCACACCCAGTCTTGTTACATGTTTTAACCATATGTATTGTGCAAACCACTTTGCTATAGTTCAGAGACAGAGAATAAATCAGTATAGGCTGATTACCTGTTCTTCTTAAAGAATTTTTTTAAATTTTATTTTATTCTTGTTTCAGAACTTTTGTTTGTCTGTTTGTTTATTTTCTTATGGCCGGCTCAGCCTGCCCTCAGGTCAGGGCTGGCGCAGCCTGTGGTGCCGGGGATCGAACCACGGTCCCTGCAGCTGCCCAAGCTGTCCTAAGCAGCAGGTGCTTTAGACCACTGAGTCATCCTGCTGGGCCCCTTAAAGGATTTTTCAGAAGTTACTGGGGACTGGGGAGATAGCTCTGGCCACAAGTGCCTGCCTGACAAGTGCAAGGTTGTAAGTTTAAATCTCAGTCCTGAAAAAAGAAAAGAAGTTATTTTATTTGTGGAAGGTGAGCCCTTACATTGACTGACCCACCTGGTAATAAATTTTCAAAATTGAGTTCCTTTATTAAAGAAGAAAATTAGTGGTAATGATATGATAATGATTCAAATTCAAATTCTTTTTTTTAATGAGGAGAACATATTTATTAGGGGAAAGAAAGATCTTGTCCAAGAAAGGGACAGGAACGGGGTCCCAAGTGGGCATCCCCCAAAGCTGTCTCTTCCAGGGACTTTTATAGAGAAGACATAGGAACTAACTTAATGGGTATGAGGTGGGACAAAGACTATGGCCAACCAATGAGATTACAAGCAACATTGCTCAGGTGAAATTGATTAACATCGAGATCCAATGGGAAGGCAAGTCACATAGCAAGTGGGCAAGAACACCACCTACTGAGCTTGGGCTCGTGACTCTTTCCAGGGTCTTTTAAGGTGATTGATACTTATTTAGCATACCAATCCCTGATGCTCATCCTTAAGGAAGTATGTAGTTGCTTCTGTTTACTCTTGTCTTGAGATCTGGCCCACAGCGGAGGAATGTCTGTCTTTAGTTGGAAAGTCACCTTGTCTTCCATGTCATCCTTGAAGGCCTAGCCCTGTCTGACTGCCTATAATATTTCTATCTAATTCAGCTGCCTACAACATTCCCCCCTCTGAAGAAGTAACCCAAACTGCCATGAGGGAACCATGGGCAATGATCGCTCTGGCTTCTTTAGTCTGAAAGGGGTCGTAGTTGTGAACCAACAGTCAGAGATACTCTCCAGAGGTCCTATCTAAAGGCCCTAAATAGACACCATGCATCTTTATCTTGGGTAGGTGAAATCACTTTCAATCTGGAGAAGACAAAGCCAAAGAAACTTTTAAACATACATGGACTAAATAACAAATAACATCAGCGGAATAATTGTGAATATAGTCAAAATTATTTTTATCAAGTAACCAGTAATGACTTTCACAAAGACGACAAAGATAGGGTCTGGGGACCTCAGTATCTCACATACCACTGATTTGATATCTTTTTTTTTTTTTTTGTCTTTTTGAGACAAAGTCTCACTATGCAGTTGCGACTGGCCTTGAGCTCACTGTAGTCCAGGCTGGTCTCGAACTCACACTGATCCTCCTGCCTCAGCCTCCCAAGTGCTGGGATTACAGGCGTGTGCCACCATGCCCAGCTACTGATTTGATATCTTTTTAACAGCTATTGAGACATTAGCAGAAGGTTCTGGAAGATAATAACCTTTTTAAAGTTTTTAATTATAAAAAGACTATTCAGTACTTTTCATAGGTCCATTAGCAGAGATCTCTTAAACATGGGGTTTAATCTTTTTTAATCTTCTATGGCTATTGGGCATTGTCTCAAATAAACTGGCCTTTTGTGTTTTACCAATGCTAGTATCATTTGGGCCTCATGAATTGCCAGAAATAGGGAAAACACTGAGTGCTCTCCAGTTTGTAAGTGGGGCCACTGGCTGGGTAACTATTGATGCATCTGCATGAGCATCTATTAAAAGTTTAACAGGCTTTCTCTTTATATTGGCA
>PVJA010027927.1:0-28053 GCA_004027025.1 Myocastor coypus
CTCCCTCCCTCTCTCTCACTGCTTTCCACCACCTGCCCCACTCTTTTTCTCTGTTTCCTGTGATCTCAAGTCAGATACTTTCCTATATTAAAATGGAAATTCTTATATACCAATCTAATAAAGCAGTGTAGCTATAACAGTTTTCTTTGTCTTTGGAAAATGCACTGGAACTTGTAAGAAGAAAAACTCCATCTTTTTAAAATTAGCATAATGAAATATATTAAATTGAATATGTATGGCGGATCATAGCTTAGAGAAAAATGAATTGCACATCCTAGTGTCTAGGCAGTTTGCAGACATATTATTGAAGATCCTCTAAACCTGTTTTTGTGATAAGCCTTGTAGCAAGAACCATGCTAGCAGATGGGACCCGTGTCACTGAGAAAGACCCTAGTGCTGTTGAATTGCTTATATTTTATACATTTACATTGGAAAGGCAAATGTTGAAATTGGCCCATCTAAAACCTAAGCCTGTGGTTCCGTGGATTCTAGATAATTGAAACCAGAACTTCAGCGTACTAAATCCACCGCTTCTGGGCTCTCTGCCATAACAGGCTTCAACCTAAAAACACTTGTTTTAAAAGTGGTCTCTTGTACAAAGGCAAAAGAAAAAGAGGTGGAGTGGAAGAGAAGTGGTCATCAATACGTTATAGCAGACATGGTTGTCGCCTGCTGGAATACATCTTTTTCAGGTCACTCTTCTGCTAATCCCATTCTAGCTACCCAAATAGTACTGAAGACTTCTAAACCAGTCAGCCTTCACGAGCACACAGTAGAGGACAGCTGCGTGAGTGTGGGCCACCGACTGCCAGGCCCCTTCGTAAGCGCAGCCTCATGGACCTGGGGAACCTGGCTGCGCGACATTCCGCTGCAGTCGCGCGCCTCAGCAAGTTCTGTTTCCCTCTCAGGCGGCTGGTGCACATCATCACTCAGTCGTCACAGCAGTGAAATGTTTAGAAGCAGCACGAAAAGTTAAGTACAGGTGTAACAGCAGAAAATGTCACACCTTTCTTTGCCTATCCTAAGGGTGACAGTCAACATTGTCATAACAAAAGACATGTTGAGCAGAAAAAAGTGACTGTCTCATTGAAGTTTTAGGTGACAGGGAAACCTTCAGAAATAAAGCCCTGAAGGCTTAGGAGAGAACTGTCTCTTAAGGTTCAGATATGAAACAACCCTTGAGGATCATGTGCTTGCACAAAAGAGTGGGATAAACTGAGGGAAAACCCCACAAAGTCTGCCCTGAATCTTCCTGGCCTCTCCCAGTAATGTTCTACCCTCTACATACAGTGCAGGGCCTGTTGGATTGAAAGTCCTTATGGGAGAAAAGAGGAGAGAGGAACCTTTCTAAGTCTCAGGGCTTGCTTTATGGACAGAGATTCTAGTGTCCGTGACTCGCCTCCGAGAAGGGGAATTCTGGTCTCTACGGCTCACTTCAGGAAAGGAAAAGGCACAGGACACACAGAAGGTTGGGAGAAAATCAGCAGGACCTTGCCTCTAGTTCGTGTGCTCAGCAGGCCCAGGCAGCAAGATTCATAGCACCACATTCTGACTCCCACCCCTGAGAATTCATAGGGAGGCATCAGCAAAGTAAGTTACACTGCATGCACAAAATTATGTGTGCTGCTTGGAAGGTGGATATAGAAACTGACTTAAGTTTTCACACACTAGGAGTGGTGGTGCATACCTATAATCCCATCTCCCAGAGCAGCTAAAACGGGAGGACCACAAGGTTAAGCATAGCCTCATTTAAAGAGCTGTTGTCTCAACATAAAAGATTTAAAAAGACAGAATGGCTGTGAAGGGACTGAGTTCAGTCCCCAGTAAGGTCCACAAAAATAATTACAGGTACATTGCATCATAGAATTACCTATTCTTATTTATTTTGTGCAATATTTTTGTTTGTTATTGAATTTTATTGTTTTATCAATGAAAAATATATAAACTTTAGCCAAGGAGATAGCTCAGCAGCATAAGTGCCTGCCTGGCAAGTGCAAGATCCTGAATTCAATCCATAGTACAAAGAAAAAAAAAAAAAAAAAATATATATATATATATATATATATATATATATATATATAGAGAGAGAGAGAGAGAGAGAGAGAGAGAGAGAGAGAGAGTAATACGTTACAGGTACAAACAGAGTTGTTTCCTAATCCCTTTTCCCAGGCTCCTCTTCCCAAATGTTATTTATTTATTTATTTATTTATTTATGTATGTATGTATGTATGTATGTATGTATGTTATGGCTGGCTCAGCCTGCTCTGGGAGTAGGGCTGGCGCCGTATGTGGTGCTGGAGATCAAACCCAGGTCCCTGTGTTTGGCTATGCTTGCCTAAACAGGCGCTTTAGACCACTGAGCCGTCTCGCCAGCCCTGTCTCTTCCCAATAAAATTATGAAGAAATGGGTAACCTTCATTTGATGTAAGCTTTTTTTTGGTAAGCTTTTACTATGTATAAAGTCACAAAATAATAGCATTGTGGTGTTTAAAACGTAACATCATATTGTAACTATCCTTCTGCAACTTGATTTTTATTGCTTTACTTTGTATTTGAGGGATTTATTCACCTTGATACTGTCACTACTGTTTTCTTTTTTAATTACTGGATGGTGCTTATTGGAATTAATGAACTGTAACTTGTTGATTCTCTAGCTGATGAACATTTAGGCTATTTTTTCTGAAAACAATATTGCAGTCAACACTGTAATATTTCCTCATGTCCATTCCAAGGGCTTCCCTCATAGTGCCTAGAATTTTCTCCAGCTGCCACCTCTGTCTAACACGCTCTCCTCTCAGCCTCCCTTTGGCAAGACGTGGCTCTTCTGCAAGTCTTCCCTAAAATCTCGCCTTACCAACAAGGCTTCTAGTGGCTGCCCTTCTTTTACACCCCATGGCTGTACACTTTTGTTTTGCCATTACAAATACTCTTCAAATCCATTCTTTTTTATTATGCTTATTGTCTCGTATCTCATCCACCCTAGACCATCAGCTCCATGAGGACAGGGACCCTTGCCTGGCGTGTTCAGATATCCCAAAACCTGTGGCAGAATCTGGTGCACGGGAGACAGTCAACAAAACCTGGCTGAACCATGCCCATCTGTGTTTCTACCTCACACTTTGCTGGGCAGTATCAAGAGTAAGTACTGACACTTCTATGGGTGATATGGAAGGACTCTGATTTTTTTTTTAAATTTATTTATTTATTTATTTATTTATTGTTTCAGAACCTTTGTTTGTTTATTCACTCATTTTCATGGCGGCTCAGCACGCCCCGAGGGCAGGGCTGGCGCAGCATGTGGTTCCGGGGATCGAACCGCAGTCCCTGAAGCCGCCCAAGCTTCCCCAAGCAGGCGCTTTAGACCACTGAGCCATCCCGCCAGGCCCCAGGACTCTGATTTTTAAAAGGACAAAAGTTCTATCCTTTTTTAAGATGTCAGCTCTTCTGTGACTAAAATGAGGTCTGTCTTTTACCATCCTATCCTTAGAGCCAAAAACTAAGTGCCCAGCACAGAGGAAGTGTCCCATGGAGCCTTACAAACAAATATATGAATGAAAAGCTCCACTGACAAGCTTGCTCCATAGTTTACTTTACTCAAAGTTATGTGATTCAGGCATGTTCAGGCAACAAAACGGCTGATACTTCCTACATCTAAGTTTATCCTTTGAGCCGCAAATTGCCCTAAAATATTTTCTTCTTACTGCTTTTCTTATAAAATCCTATTGGAGAATGAAAATGTTCTGAATTCAATATAGCATAGTAGAATACTTCTCATTAAGATTCAGAGAAAGCTGATGTCTATAATTTCAGCGTTCTTCAAAGCAGAAGAAAAAACAAAAGTTTTGGCCTGGCCTGGGTGTCTTAGACTCTTAGTAAGATCCCAACTTAAACTTTAAGAAAATCGAAGAATGGGATGGGAATGGTTTGATCTCTAGTATGATCTCCCACCCCTGGAAAAAGAGAGGGAGGAAGGGAGGAAGGGAAGGAGGGGGCAGAGATAGAGACAGAGAGAGAGAGAGAAGGGCAAGAGGAAGGAGGGAAGGAAGGGAGGAAGGAGGGAAAGGAAGAAGGAAGGAAGGAAGGAAGGAAGGAAGGAAGGAAGGAAGGAAGGAAGGAAGGAAGGAAGGGAGGGAGGGAGGAAGGAAGGGAGGGTCTTTACAGACTTTACAAATCCCTTGACTTATTCCCTGAATCAGAATTATTAATTTCTAGAAGAGAATCCTAAGGCTGAACTGATGGAATTGTACTGAAGAGATGAACTAGGAAAACCAAATCTCAGTGGAGAGGGTCTACAGACAGGACAAAGAACAGGGCGCCTACGTTGTCATCAGGGGAAGCCACACCTGCTATAAACTGTTTAAAACTGTGGCAGAACAGCCAGTGGACAAGAACATCCTGTGTGTGTGTGTGGCTTGGGTCGCTGCGTCTACCTAACATGGTCATCAGGGGCTCAAGGAGCTTGAGGTGACTCATAGCCTGTGTTTATGAATGACTCACGGAGATCACAACCCGAAGGAGGGAAGCTGCCACCCACCTGGCCTCCACTGCTCCTGAAGTCCTGCTTGCTTCCATATGGGCTGATGAAAGTGAGGGTTCAGGCCACTCAGCAAGAGGAAAAAGCAATAGGATGAAAGGCACGGAGAAAAATAGGGCTATGGGGTTTGTAAAGGAACACTGCCAGGACTGCTTTGTGGTTCTCCAACCTAGAAGTTGGATAACTTCTTATGTGGGTTACCAGATAAAAGAATTCATCTGTATAATGTGTTCTTCCAGATAGTTGCATGCATATCAAAGTTTTAAAACAATATCTTTAGCGGGGGTGATGGCACACACCTGTAGTCCCAACTAGTCAGGAAGCAGAGGCGGGAAGATCTGATCTCAGGAATTCAAGATTAGACTGGGAAACACAGAAAGACTCCATTCCAAAAAAAAATCATTTAATTTTAAAAATAGAATGAACTATAACCTTTATTCAAAACAAAGGAGGCTTTAGCTGTCTCTATAGTCTATTCGTATTGCACCAAAGGTCCTGATAGGAAGCAGATGCAATTTCCGTACCTAAGCTTTTAGGTATTTGCACTTCCAGTTATCTTTGTAGAATCTTTCTAGCAGAAGGCATTTAATGAAAACTTACGGTAAAGCATGAAAACAGAAATTTTGCTGGGAAGAGACCTATAATTTGGTCAAATGAAAATTCTCTCTGTTTTTAAGCTTGGCATACATCATAGACACTTGCACGTTTGGGGTCATTTTAGTTATTTCATATTTTTACCATGTCTACAACAAAGTTTGAATTGGCTTCTAGGACGATAGGAGAATGGGTGTATTAGAGACCCTGTGGGATTTCACAACTCCTTGCCAACATCAGCACATATTTATTAAGGGGTGGGTATAAAGAATCCCATCTGTTAGTTTCTCAAAGTGCTAACAAGAACATTCCTATCTCAACTCTGAAATTTTTTGAAACTCTGAGCAGGAGACTTTTTAGTATTCCAAGACAGAAGACAATGCTGGAGTTTTCTAATTTGAAGCGATATGCAATGGAATCATCCCAAACTTCAGGCTCTTGGATATTTTTGTCAGCTTGCAAAACACATGAAAGTTCCACCCAGTATTATCTCCTACTAGAGCCGGTCTTGACCTTGTGCTGCTCCCCACTTCCTGCTGAGGGACCCAGGCTCTACTACAGACACTGCGGCTCTCCAGCAAAAGAAGTGGAGAGCAAGGACCCCTGGAGCAGTTGTCTGTTTCCCTTCCTTCAGAAATGTTTAGCCTCACTTTCAGAAACTAAGTGTGTGAGAATAGGAGTAGACGAGGAGTGGTTTGATTTTTCAGTTGTATTCCTCACCCCTTTATGTCATCTCACCATGCCTCTGTTCCCTCATTTCCTCACACCCATCTCCCCTCAGCCTTGCTGGCACAGACTAGTCTGGCCTACCTCAGGAATGTCCCCCAAGCACTCAGAAGCAGCTAAGTCGCTCTCTTCTACACTCATGGCATCATTTCATTCTCTTTTTCATTGCACCTTTCAAAGTTCTGATTGTTTAATAATTTTTCCATGAGTATGTGTTAAATATCTATGGGACAGAATTCTGGAATGGCTCCCAACAGTCTCCTGCCAGGTACACAAGCCCTCTATGAAGCCCCTCCCCCTTCCATAGTAGCCACCCCTGTGACTACAAATGGCATCGCACTCTTGTGACTATGCACTAGTGTGTGGCAAAGGTCAAGAGATTTTGCAGAAGTAATGAAGGCTGTTGTTCAGTTGACTTTGAGTTAACCAAAGGAATACCATTGTGAGTAGGTTTGACTCAAGAAGGTACCAGCTGTTTTCTGAAGTCAGAGGGCCTCATGGTAACCTTGAAAAGTAAGCTGACAGGAGTTTTACAGTTTCAAGAAACTGATTTCTGCCAACAATCAAGGAGTTTGGGAGGGTGATCAGTACCTCCAAAGGCAGTAGTCTTGGCTAATATATAGATTGCACCCCAGCAAAGATCCTAATCAGAGACCCCATTAATTCATGCCCAGACTTCTAATCTACAGAACTGAGATAATAAATGAGTGTTACATCAAGCCACTAAGTTTTCTATACAGTAACAGAAAGTTATAATATCTCTGCTCTACCCTCTGGCAGGGTCTATATTGTCTGTTCACTATGTGCCCAGTGTCTACCACATCATCCAACGCTGAAAAGTTCACTAAGTATCCACCAAAAGATAGGGGGACTGCATTAATCAAAGAGCAGATTCAGTGTATTAGGAATTACAAAGCATATGTCCAACTTTAAAGAGAAATTTCACAAGAGTAAAACACAAAGCGACCAGGCTGAGTGGACCTGGATGCTCACTTTCAGAAGTCACTCTGCTGGATCCAACAGATCAAGTCTGAACAGAGAAAAAGGACCTCTGTTGAATTTCCCAGAGCTTTATAACTGCCCTTAGACCAGTCTGATGAATTTTAAATTCTTCTTTCAACCTTCCTTCCTACATTGACTGAACTTCTGTACAGTAATACATCCTTCCCACCACCATCACTGGCTCTTGCCACTGGGAGACCACCTGTTTTGCCTCACTGACCTCAGCTGTCAGCTGGGGACAGTCTGGACCATGGATGCCAGGCAAGTTATCCAAGCAAAACCTAGCAAAGTTCCAGGACAGGCTCATGACTCAATGAGAAGTCGTGTTTCTCCCTGAATCAGCCCTGGGCTGGCCACATCTGAAGGAAGGCATGGCCACAAGCTCCACCACTGCCCAGCTGTCTGTGGACACACGGGTCCTGCACTGTCTCAGATGAGAGCATCTCATCGGCTGATTCACTTGCACCTGGGGTTTCCTGGCTGGACATCTGGAAAGAGCCTCTGTTGCAAGCTCAAATTTTATTTATCTATAGAAGTCTTTCAAAAAAATCATGTCTGAACATGGTGTGGAATGTGGTTTATTTTGTCCACACTACAGCAGACAGTAGAACAGAGCTTGGTAAGATTTTAAGTCTGCCCTCAATATACCGACTGACAGCAACTTTTACCAAGAAGCAGTGGAGAGCTGACAGGGAGAACCAGCCAAATGGTAAGGCACTGCACACTGATATGCTGGACAAAATGCATCTTCATGCAGCCCAGGCATATCTCTTTGAACCTACCTAATCTACGTCAGTACATCTGCAGGGTAGATTAACAATCTCAGTATGTATTAAATTGGATGGTTGGAAATTGGACTTGCTTGAAATGGTATGAACTGAAATTACCTTGCAAAACATGTTACAAAAAATTTTCTATGTTGTCACCTTGCAACACAGCGTAAGGGGGGAAACACATATACATTTACATACTGTGAGTATGAAGTATTTCTCAAGAGCAAGCTGTAGAAAGGCAAAGGGACCTGGGTTTGGGTCCTCCCTCTGCCATGTGCTGAGAACACTGGCTTTTCTGAGCTTTTCCTTATTGACCTATCAAAGGCAGTTAACAACTCCATCCAAACAAGGTTATTACTAAGAAAAAAGAAGGCATGCATAAGACAGAGAACTCTGACCGTAATCAACTGTTGTTTCTCTTGAATCAAATGCTCAGAAATGTTTAGAAACTTAGCAAGGGTACTTACCTTCTGTCAGAAGAAATTGGGACTTAAACCAGGTCTTTGAGTCCGAATTTTTTTTTTTTTTTTTTTTTTACTGGTCTATAGAACTTGATTTACTAATTCCTTTTGAAAAAACAAGATTAAAAAAAAAGAAAAAAGAAAAAATAAGATCAACGTGACATTCATCTTCCCACTGGGCTTAAGAACACTGTAAGTCTTTGGCTTGGTCTTTCTTTGTCACTCATTGCCTTCTTTCCTATCCTTCCTCTACTTCACTTTAAGTCTTCTTTTTCCAGAAATCTCTTTCCAGATGTTCAGGATACAGTATTGTTGAATGAAAGAAGTAGTATCAAAAAGCACATTTAATAAGAACAATATCATTATTGCTTTTTTATTTTATTTTTTAAAAATTGTTTCTTATTTACTTATTTATTTATTTATTTACTTACTTACTTACTTACTTATGTAACAGCTGGCTCAGCCTGCCCTGAGGATGGGGCTGGCACAGCGTGTGGTGCCAAGGACTGAACCACTGTCGCTGTGGTTGCCTAAGCTTGCCTAAATAGGTGCTTTAGACCACTGGGCCATCTTGCTGTCCCTGTTACTGCTTTTTTAGAAAAAAAAAAATAGGTAATTCTATATAGATAGTAAAGATGTGAAATATGAACAAACGTAATCGTGGTTGTATTTGATTGGTAAGAATAGGAACTACTGTTATTTTAATGGTTGCTTTTCTAGAATTTCCCAGCTTTATACAATAGTTTGCATTGCTTTAGCGAAGGGGAAAGTGTCTTGCTTTCTCTTTCAAAATCTGTACAAAGTCAGATCTTGTGTCTCTGAGTCAGGTTAAATCACCATCTGCTTTGTTCTTGACGTTCACGCTGTCTACATAGTCTCTGTCCCACCCTCATAAAACCTACTGTAGTTTCATTCCCCTACATTAAATACATAAGGTTCAAGGATTCTACAGCTTACTAAAGAGCTAAAGTCATGGAAACAACTATCAACTCTCCTACTCATGATGTGAAATTTTTATGGTTAAAGTAATAATGCTGATGTCCATCTCTGACTACAAAAAGTCTGATCATTCTTAATTAAGTCAATAAATAGTTGTCAACTTTCCTCACTCATGCCCACTCCCAAATTATGCATAAGGATCTTTTCTCCCCCTGGACAGCAAGCACCCTCAAGGAAGAAATTGGCATTATATTTCCACCTTCCGTAAATTTCAAGAAGATCACATGTTTCTTTCTGAGTATTTAAATGTGTTTATGAACTGTGAGTAAATTATGTCTTCACAAATTAGCAAATTGAAGTGTTGAATCTCCATATACATGGAGACTTGTAAATGTAGCCAATATTAATGTTTAATAAATGTTTTTTAACTTCTTTTCCCTTTTAAAACTCAGGATAGAATTTCTCACTGAGGATTTCTTTAAGCCAAATTTAACATTTATAGCTCCAACTGTTTTGGAAGTCGGACAGCCAGACAGAAAAATGCTTTAGAAAGAAGAGTTTCCCAGATTTCTCTCTATGTCCCCTCAAAAAGCAGTTGTAAGATGTTTCCCTTTGAGATCTTAAATGAACATCTGTCTTATGTGGACCAACTTCACCCACAAGTTGAAGAGCCTATGGTAAAGAAAGAAGTAGAAGGAGGTTTAGCAAAAAAAACTATCAGGTTAACCCAATATTTGCTACCTTAGCTGCCTCAGAGGATGCTTTCACTGTGAAACAGGCCAAAAGGAAGACTAAGGCAGCTGAAACTAGTGGAAACAGCAGATGCCTTCAGTGTCTGTGAATTCTGTGAAGTCAGCATTGACCTTTTATGAGGAAGAATGAGTCATGCCTCCGGAGAAGCCCCCAAACAGAACTCTTGTCCAAAGAACCTGTGGAGATTGACCCACCTTCCCTGGTAACACATTCCAAACATTGTTGCAATGCCAATTATGTCACAGAGTTAACGGAAGAAGTAGTGGCTTATCTAAGACAAAGTGAAATAGACAGGTATGTAGAAGGCAGGTCTTAAGGAAACAAAGATCTGCACACCAGGACCCTGTCAAATTCAATTTTCACAATTAGCATCAATCCTTGGAATTAAACAATATTGGTCCAAATTGTTTTTAAGGTCCAGGGGGCATGAAAACAAACTAAAGTGTAATTGCCTTTTGAAATCTTAGCACCAAGTATTCCAGTGTACCTCTTATCGGGTCACCCATCAAGACTTTAAGGCAGCACAGAACAGATGATCATTGATTGAAGTTAGAAGAGTAGAATGTTACTCAAGAAGATGTGAGACTTAAGAAATAGAACTTTAAGAAAATGAGATCTTCTGGCAAGAAAGCCTAGAAAATGTGATGCCAAATTGGAAAACAGAGTGCTAAAGGGGACAAGAACCCTTACCTTTCAGATTCAGATGGATCAGTGTCAAAGAAAGGCCAAAAAGGAGATTATTAAAAGAGAAAATGGCTCCAAATCCTAGCACTTGGGAGGAAGGAGAGTCTCCTAGAGTGGCCCTGTTGAATCAACTGTATACGTGTGGGGACCACTTAGAAGCCATCTCTCTTTCTTTACTGTATATTTCATACCATCACTATATCATAGCACTGGGATAAGAGATTTCTTTGCCCATAGCTTTACGTTCTTAAAGTTCTTTTAAGTATCTAAATTCAACCGAAAATTTTTCTATAACTATTCCTGGGTAGATCATTTGACTGGCAAGACACAGGTTTAACAGAAACTCTTTAAATTAAATCTTCCATGATATTCTAAATATTTTAGATTATTGCAGAGTGTCTATCATGCCTTTGATGGTCAGAAACCATTTTTATGTAGAATCTCAGTGATATATACTCAAAAAAAAAATAGTTATTTCAGCAAACACATTGGAATTTTGAAAACTGAATTTTAAAGCTCCACTGTACTCACTTTTACTTAAGTGTCTGCTTCCTTGAGTCACTGAGATTTCCTATCATCAGTTAGCTATGTAATCCATGCTGACATCTTGCCTTTTAGGACAGTTTCTTTCATCAACACCTTGTCCAGAGACTCCCAAATGACTCATCTAAGTGAGACTGGGTACTCCAGCCCAAGGGGAACAGCTAAGTGAGTGACTAATGTTTCACACTTGACAGAGAACAGGAAAGTAGCTTCATGTTTATTATTAGAAGGAGACACTAAAGAACTCTGTTAAAGCATTAGAAAATGTTTTACTCCCAGAAGACAATGCTCACCCATTTTTTACTAAATGTTGTTAGTGTTGAGTTTAGAAGTGCCTCAGTTTCTGAGTGTCAGATGATGCTATTAAAATTCACACAAAGCTAAGTGGTGAAAGTCATTTGGATTTTGACAGCAAACAGAAAGAAAAAAAGAAAGGGAATAAAGGAAAAAGAGAGAAAGAAACAGAAGAAAGAAGGAAAGAAGGAAGGAAGGAAGGAAGGAGGGAGGGAGGGAGGGAGGGAGGGAGGGAAGGAGGGAAGAAGGAAGGAAAGGAAGTTCCAACTTACTCTACAAAAGAAATAAAACTTCTATTTTATTTTGACTTAACATTTTGTTTTTCCCTGTCTGGAGAAATGGAAAACAGTTAACAGGATCTTCTTTCAATTTACAGTTAAATCTCTCATCTAAAGCCAAACCAACAATGAAACTTTTCAATTTGACACATCTTATGTGTGTTATATGAATTTTATTGAACTTTTTAAAAAATAAAAATACATGCTCTCAACAATGGTAAAAATATAGAGAACTAATAGTGTTCGAGCCTTTCTTGCCTTTGTCAAAATTCTAATCACTAATACCAACTCCACTGCAGTATCTACAGCAGGTCTGTTTTTCTTTTCTTTTTTTTTTTTTTTTTACTTTCTTTATTGATTTATGTATTTTGTACAGGGTCTCACTACACAGCTCAGACTCATAGTGATCCCCCAATTTTTAGCCTCCTCAGCACTGGGATTAGAGGTGTGTGCCACCACACCCGCTGTTGGTGGCCCACTTAGCACACCCTGGGGGCAGGACCAGGGCAGCATGTGGTGCCAGGGATCAAAACCTGGTCCCTGTGCTTGCCAAAGCTGGCATTTAGTCCACTGAGCTTTCTTGCTGGCCTTCCACCAGGTTTAAATCTTCTGCTTCTCCAGCTTCTTCCGCTTCTCCCGCTTCTCCCCCTTCTTCCGCTTCTTCTTTTTTGCAGAACTGGGGATTGAACTCAGGCCCTTGCGCTTGCCAGGCAAGCACTTATTCTCCTGAGCTATCTTCCCAGCCCAAGCGTAAGTCTTAAAAGTCATCTTTTTAGGTACAATACTTCCATGATCCAGACACAGGACAAAAATAGAATATTGTTCAGCTCATGTTTGTTGACTTTGGTGGGAAGATTGAATCATCAGTTTCTACTGTTGATTAGACTGTGCTAATCTTTCACCAAAGGAAATGCCTTTCCATTTTCTACCATTCAGCATTGTCTCATGAAATACTTCCTAGCACAGCAAAATAACAATTGTCTAATATTAAGCAGCCAACCCTTCCTTATTTTTTCTATTGAGAAAAAAGAAACCATAGTTAAAACCAGTCTGCTGGGGCTAGGGAGATAGCTCCGAGGCACAAGTGCCTGCTGGGCAAGTGCAAGGTCATGAGTTCGAACCCTGGTCCCACAAAAAAAAAAAAAAAAAAACCAGTCTGCTGTTCATCCAACATAACACTTGCACTGAAATTTTCAACATTCTTTCCCACTCAACCTAAAGACAACATGTGAAGATACATTATTTTCATCTTTCTTGTCTCCTTTTCTTTACAGACCCACTGCAGGCAGATGATGAAGTCGTAAGCACATTTCAGGTTAGACCAGCAACCAATTACAAGCACTGTCACATATGTTTTATCTCACTGGCAGAATTTTATTATAAAGTAACTAAAGGTTACCATGACTTCAGATAAGTGCTTATGAGTTATAAAATGTTTTCTAGTCACAAGGATATTTTTTAAATAGTCTCCTTCAGATGTGAACAGAAAAATAGATTCTGATCTTTCAGTTGACAGATGCAGTGAAGAAGCTACCGATGGGGTTCCTGCAAATTTGTTTACACACAGTTCACTGGGCTAAGCGTCAAGGTGGCCTTCTTTACATACTTGCAATTTAGAATAGAACACAGCCAGTTTAACGAAATGAGATTGGCACTTTTTAGTTCTCTGTTTTCAGATTGTATAAGTGCTGAATTATTTAACATTCCTATTCATATATCTACTCAGGAATAAAAAGCCAAGATTGAGCAGGTCCTCAAAAACACTTTAATTAATGTGTCTCTTATACTGTTCTTCCTTCTTTCCAAAGATCCTAAGTACAGTAGTACCTCGGATCATGAATGGCTCTGTAAAAAAAAAAAAAAAAAAAAAAAAAAAATCAGTTCCAAACAGAAACATTAGGCAATTTTTTTTTTCTTTGGGCCTCAAATTCCACATCAGGTGAGGAACTGCTGTCTTCTCCAGAATCACGGAAGGAATTAAGTCCATGAAGCAAGGTAATGTTATATTACCTTTGCTTTTTTTCCATCATTCCAAAACAACTTACAAAATGACTCAGGTAAACTGGTATACAAGTATCCCTCAGAGTTGACTTCTCCATTCCTTTCTCTCAGAACTCTGTTAAGGAGGTAATGAGACAGAGAGCTATACATAGTTATTCTTGAGGACGCTGCTAAATTAATAAATGACCCCTTGTTGATAATATATTTGAATCTGAATGCAAATTCTCATTAACTTATCCAATGTTCTCCACATTGTATTTCTAAGTATAAAAGGGTATCTTGAAGTGTTCCAAGGAGTTTCTGACACATTGGTAGAGGAATAATGGAAACACATCATTATTAGGGGAATCTTGCCACAGTCCACAGAACGCCAAGCCCACCATTTTCCTTTTCTTCAGTGAAGATGCCCTGGATGACTCTGAAAGAGAGCATGCTACAGGATATATTTCAATACTTCTCTCATTTTCGCTGGCATAGAGACTTCCTCCTTACCTTAACCTTTTTCTTCTCTCTCTGCATAAAATTGTTTCTATCATCTCTGAACTCTCCTAATTGAATTGCATAAGTTTGTAGGAGAAAATGAACACACTGGGAGTCAAACTTTCTCCAATTTTTTCAATAGTGGTGAAGCAGAAGAAAACCAGTTACCCTGATTGATTTAGAGGACACTGCAATTACCATGAAAATTACTCTTTATTTATTCTTGAGTAGTGGGACCGAAGGGGACAAAACTAGTGACTGGGGAAAGGGATTAGACAGTAGGACAATCCAAGATTCACTGTCATAGTTCAAAAGGTCAGTCTGACCTACCGGCTATTGGAAAGAAATGCTCATCCCTAAAGATTTCAATGCTAATCAGACAAACGCTCCTGTGAATGTGTGAATTTGTGATAGTCATATTTTTCCACTTGCATATGGTCCATTTGCCAGAGAATCAAGATTCGCTGGCGCAATCAGTAGTTGTCCTTCCTGTTCACAGCAAACCTCAACAGTTCAGGGAGACTGGGTCCACCCCTCATAGGTGATTGCTCTACTGACTGCCTTCCAAGAAGCAGAAGGATATTTAGCTCTCCAGCAGCAGCACGCCTTCACCCACAAGCAACATGAGCTTTCGAGAACAATTTTAGAAATTAAAGGTAAAACTGAAACTACTACATTGCATAAGAAATCACTGCCAATTTCAGCGACTAGCTATAGAGAAATGCATTTGAAGAGAACATTTCCAATGTACTGTTCTCTCGGACAGCATTCCTATCATGAATGTAATCCTGAGGGCAGGTTATTTTTATATTATACTTCAAAATCACATCTGGTAAGTTAATTCTGGGAGTATGTAAACCTTTCTCTGCTAAAAGGGGTTTCAAGTTTGTAGCTTTAAAAGGATGTGGAAAGCAATGCAAACCAAGGACATTTTTTTTCACACTCCAAAGATGCTTTCTCCTTAGGGTTTTCCCATCACAGCTGCCCCAAAGCACCAGATGCATAAAAGTGCACATGGTTTTTTTGAGGGTGGTGAAGTATAGGAAGAGGTATGTGCTATAGGCCATGTAAGCTGTGCTCCTGATTGTCACACCCCAGTAGAGGAAGGAAACTGCATCCAACCCCGCTTTGGGGACTATGCGCAAACTTGATGAAACACCTGATAAATGCCCGGTGCACACCCACTAGAGGCTGGGCCACTCAGAGCTGCCTTCTGGGTGCATTCTGAGCTTGGCAGACCCATCATCCACGTGGAAGGAAAACAACTGTTTCTACACATGATAACAATCCCGGGGAGGCCTTGGCTCTGGAAGGGAAGGCTGGAGAGAAGTCAATGACAGCCTGCTGAGGAAACAAAGATTTCCCGGATGGCGCTTTTTATTTAACGACGATGAAATCTATTCTCTGTACAATTTCAAGTTATGCTATAAGCTGCTTTGGCACTGGCCATATGAAAAGAGATGGCAGAGGTGCAGGATTCAGCTTCTTTCCTCATGAATTTTTCTCTAAGCAGTGACAGGTTACGCCAGCAGTGGCTAGCATAAGCAGGCAACACTTAAGATTAATGCCTTAACAGGGGCAACAAAATCTGACAGAGAATTTGTCAGGAAATGTAGGAGGACCTGAAACAAATTATTTATTACTTGGGAATGCTGTACTAGTCAGCCACAGCAGAATAATAGGGTTTGTCTGTAAAGAGAGCAGGAGTGAAAAATTAGGAAGAACATTTTTCTCCACAATTTTCTACCAGTTGGTTAGCATAAAGCATAAAACAATATACTTCTTTTCTAGGATAGAAAAGCATCCAAGGTAACTGATGGGTTTCTGCCTGGGTAAAAAAATCTGCCTCATTATCACAGCAGCAATTCAGCATGGCGAGGGCCCAAGAACAGCTGCGCAGGACGCACTTCCTCCTTCTTCTTTCTTGCTTCCCGAATGAGACTTCCTCTTTTGAGCATGCCAGCAATTCTCCAATCACCTCCTAAAAGCTTATCCTGTTTGCCCCAGTCAGCTCCCCGGATGCCAGTCGGCCTGCTCCCAAGCTCCACCCCTCATAAAAGCCTGAGCTCTCTTGTCTCAGAGGATTCTTATTTCCCATTAAACAGTCTTTCTGTGTTGAGCACTGAAGACGTCTTTTTTTTTTTTTCTTTTTTTTTTTGTGTGGGACCAAGGTTCAAACTCACGACCTTGCACTTGCCCAGCAGGCACTTGTGCCTCAGAGCTATCTCCCCAGCTCCCTCTTTTATTTTTCTTCATCTTTTATTTGTGCCAAAGAAATAACCTTACAGTAACTTCAAAGGCATAAGTTGACTTGGTTATTGAGACTTTGTAGCCTTGACTTAGGCTTGCATGGCCTTCTCAGTTCAACTACCTCTCTTCTTTCTGGGGCCAGAAGAATGATTCAGGGGTAAGTGCATTCATACAGGAGCAAACGAGGAAAATGCGGAAAATGGGTTGTAAGACCCAGGAGGGAAGTTAAGCAGTCAGAACCAGATGGCCTCAGGTTGGCCTGGAGGAGATCTCTTCACTTCCAAGCCTTGGACATTGTTACCAAAATGAAGCAAGTTCTCTGCTTCCCATTGGCTTTGGGCATCTACCTAAATCTCTCTGCTCAATTCTAATCATTCACTTTAGCTGGGAATCTTGGATACCAGCCTTTCCCGGGCCTGCTCTTTGACTAGGTCTAAATGCTGCTGAACCATGCATTGGCTGTGGCTTGGATGCACAAAATGTCTCCTAGAATAACTGGGCCATGCACCTGGCTTCCTATGACTATGTTGTGTGGAATGGATATGATACACCTTGTTGCTTACCCATTCTAGGCTTCCAGAAAGACCCCTGATTCTGCTCATTTTGTTAACTGAAAAGCTTATCCCTTCCCCATCTGCTACTGCAAGAGAGACTCTCATTTCAGATACCAGGGATGATAATTGTAAATAAATGTCAGAGGCCTCTGCTTCAAGATATCCCAAATCCCTCTTTGTGTCCTCTCATTTTTCGACCTTTTAAGCCTGCTTATCACAAAACCATGATGAGAAAAACAAGTGTAAATACTTTACAGAGCAAAATGAATGGAGCTATTAAAATAAGATAAATGGGGCTACATTCAACCGCCAAACTTGGCTTTGGAGTCTCTGTTATCTGCTCTGTAACTCTTCCTCTCAGCAGTGCAGCCTGTAGTCAGGCCTTAGTTATTGAAGGACCGTGTCTACATGCAAGGGCTTGGGGAAAAGTTGATTCTGCCTGTTGGCAAAGGGAAGGGAGAAAAATCTCTCTAAATTCATTCTAAGATTTCCACAGGGATTTGGGATTAACAACTGCATTTTCAATTTTACTGTGAATCAGTTTCTGAAAACAATACCAACTTTGTTTCTAGAAAATAGATACTTTTTTAAAGTACTAAATATATACGTGGAGTTTGGGGAGGTAAGTCTTTACAACCTCCTCCTTGTCTGAACAAGGAATCAGTGTCCATCCTCAATGCTGGCTTCGTCCTTTTTGAGAGTTTTGTGACAGAGAAGATATTATCAGATAAATATGGCAATATCCATGACTCCATCTTTTGATTTTTCAGTGTCGGTGATGTATTGTTGATAATATGAGTTGTCCTCTGTATCAATTACTGAAATCACAAAATGGGGTTGTAAACACAGACGCTAACTATAGGTGCACCCTCTGATAGTGATGTTGCCCAATTTCAGAGTTGGACTCCATCTTAGAGCGTATTTCTCAGTTCTTCTGAACAAGGAACTGGAAAAAATAAGCACAGATTAGTGAGGCTTTACATTTATTAAACATAGGAAAAGGAGCATGCTGTGCAGAGCAAGTGCAGGCCAATTATAGTGAGAAAAGAAGTACACCCTGTAGGGTGACAGTGCACCACTGTGAACGAGAGAGCACAGTGGCTGAGAGCTCAGTGGCGGCCATCTTTGTATCACTGGCTCCTCAGACTGATGTCAGGGCCAAGCCATCCTACCAAGACCCTGCTTGATTTCTTGTGAGAAGAATCGAAGATAGCACTTTTTGTATATGCATCCTGGAGTTCCATGATTGACAGATCACAGCCACTTGCCCAGGTGGCTAGCCTTAATCTGCTGTCTCACGGAGTGGCATCTGGTCAAGGCTCCTAACAGATTCGGCCTACTCATCAATACACTGAATGTTCTCTGACTACAAAAACAAGTGGGACTGGTCATGTGTATGTCAGCATAATTACCTGGATAATCTGTCCACGCCAGCTGGTAACCTCAGAAAAACATCAGGCCACACTTGGCCATCTCAGTGACTTCTCAGTGCCTATGCCTCTTATAGCCTTCCTAATGACTTGAGAGTAGCCTGTCTGACCACTCCTCTATGTCCTCTTATGCTTACTAAATTCTATTTAATCACCAACCATCCCAATGAATCTAAAGAATTGGCCACCTAAGATCAGGTTTGTCAAACTTCAACTGACAAAAGAATGATATAGGTTATTTCCTTAGCCCTACCCTGCAGAGTTTTGCATTCCCTATATATGCAGGGAGGAGGCTAGGAATTCACATTTCTAGCAGGTCCCCAGGAGATGCTCATGCTGTGGTCTTTTTGAGTAGCACCGATGCAAATAGGAAATCCTTTACTACTACTCCAGACACCACTGGGGAAAGGGAGTAGAAGGTTGAGAGAATCTGGGATGGGGGTTGGCTAGACGTATGTGATGGGTCTGAGAGATAGGACTCCAGATTCTTGTGTGTGTCAAGCAAAGAATTGCAAGCATGTGCCCAAAGGAAAAAGAAGAGACGGTTACATTTATTGAATTTAACAGGGAGATATGTTCAGAGCATACAGGTTCCTACTAGCAGAAAGAAAAGGGTGGCTCCAGTGGGGTAATAAATAGTGCCTGCACAGTGGGGCAATAGTGAAGACAAATCAGGGTCTTGGATTTAAAAGAGCTGCACCCGACCCAGGATGTCTCTCATTGGATCTTTCTAGATATGACTGACAAAAATAGTTGACGGGGTGCTGAGTCACCTCAAGGACAACCAAGGCACAGGACTCTCTCGTAGTGTACTCTGTTGTAATCATACCCAGGCCATGCAGCCCCAATCTATGAACATTTAATGAGTTTCGAATGGGGCAAGTGTTACTATAGGTCATAGCACAGAGTCTAACACGCATGTGCTCCTCCTCAGAACATCAGAGATTCCCTTGGTCTTTGTTATTTTTATTTTTGCTTCTCTTAGGACAATGAAGATTGGTCCTCAGGTGTTATATAAACTCTGGTGGGTGGAGGGGGAAAGGTCCCATAGCCCCAATTGTATTACTTGCACTGGAGGTGGGGGTATGCTGATAATTATGAGGAGTAAATATTAGGAGCCAGTAAATGAGCAGTAACAAAAAATAGAAAATAAGTATTTTTGTTACAGGGATCATGGTGCTAGTGGACTGAATATTGTATCCTCTTCTTGATTTTCCCAGTATGGGAATATAGATCAGCAAATAAGACAGAGCATGCAATTTGGGAACCACGTTGTAGTCCTGATCCTTCTTCTTCTTCTTCTTCTTCTTCTTCTTCTTCTTCTTCTTCTTCTTCTTCTTCTTCTTCTTCTTCTTCTTCTTCTTCTTCTTCTTCTTCTTCTTCTTCTCCTTCTCCTTCTCCTTCTCCTTCTCCTTCTCCTTCTCCTTCTCCTTCTCCTTCTCCTTCTCCTTCTCCTTCTCCTTCTCCTTCTCCTTCTCCTCCTTCTCCTTCTCCTTCTCCTTCTCCTTCTTCTTCTTCTCCTTCTTCTTCTTCTTCTTCTTCTTCTTCTTCTTTTTCTAATGGGCATTACTAACTATAGAGTTTCAAAAATATCCCAATAAAATAATTTTCCTAGATATTAGGTGCCTGAAAAAGAAGTATTAGACAAGTAAAAAGAAAGTCAGAAATAGAAGACTGTATTTCAGGGACTAGGAATAGAGCGCAGAGATAGAACTCCTGCCACAATGCACAAGGCCCTGGATTTGATCCCTGGTTTTGAAGAGAAGAGGGAGAGAGAAAAAAGAGAGAGGGAAGGGATTTTGAGGCACAAGTTTTAAATAAGTGTTTTAGGCAACTGTTATAGGCATCCTCATAAGGTAAAAGTGAATACTAGTGAAATCTTCCTTTGATGGGCGTCAAGGACACTTCCAGGATTTAGCTACTGTGACTTGTGCTGCTGTGTGTCCCTACCACTGCAGCATTGGATGCGCATCACTGCCCCGCTAGGGGGTGCAGCAGTCTGGGACTTATAAATTTCATAGCCAGAAAAAATTAAGATACAAAGTTTAAAGAAAGGAAGACATTTTATTGGGATCTTTATTGGAAAGATAGAGAAGTGAAGAGATAGATGTTACACTGGGAAATCTGAGTAAGGGCTCCATAAAGAAGGAGGACCCAGGGGACTTTGTTCTCTCAGCCTTTTCTTTAATGTGTACAAGAAACTCCCATTCCAATTTATTATTGCCTGATTGGCTATTTGAAGCCCTCAGATTCCACCCCAGGTACCATAATCTATGTGCAGTTTCTTCATTCAATATCCTTTGTTTTGTCAGGAGAATCTATGGGGTAAGAGGACTTTACACACAAGGTCAAGTTAGCAACTAAGTAAAAGGAATCATAATAAGAGTGTATCTGTTATATTAGAGCTGTCATTTAGGTGGCCACCCACTTTGTCTCCTTTGTAAGGTGGGGAAGAATGGCCAGGCTAAATTCAATAGGGCATCTGTCTGCATCATCAGCTTCATCTTTTCCTGTAAATCGTTTCTCTTTGGTAATATTTCAGATTTGGTAATATTTCTGGTTCAGATTAGCCAGAAAGCCCAGCGAGGTTTCTCCCTTTTTATAGACCCCTGTTCCCTACAGGATGACACAGGGAAACATTTTCCAAAAGATATCTCAAGTGAAATGAGCTGGATCAAATGGAATTCTCTTTCTTTTTATTACTTTTCATAAGAAATAACAATATGATAGTTTCAAAATACATTAGTAGTACATTGACAATAATTGACACATTGCATATTATTGTTCTCATAATAGTTATACATAGCACAGGATGTAGACATGATAAATTTTCTAATGGATATTGGTAAGGAAAGAAAAAAAGAAAAAATTTCCTCTCTTTGAACTGAGAGGAAGTAGTTGTATACATAGTCCAATGTTCCATAATTGCATTGGGTTACCAGTGAAACTGGCAATGTTGGAAGCTGTTGATTTAAGCCTCTTACAGCTCACCATACTAATCTAGCTCTGTGTTTTATGCCTCATAGTTAAACTTTTCTGCTGGGTGATCAAGGGCAAGTTAAAGCAAGACCTGTATAACAAAACATTCATCTTTTGTATCTTCCAAGGTCAAATCCTCTCAGGATTAACTTTGGAACTATGTACAGTGTTTTGTAGAACTGTTGTCAGTGTCAGACATCAGGACAAGTCATGGCCATTCCTTGACCAGCTTGCTTTCTGTGAAAGCCAGAGAGAATGTTTTTTCATTAGATGACTCTCCTTAGACACACTATACTTCATTTATCCCTTTCCTCTGTGGCCCCATAATCTCCTTGACCAGAAAATTTGGGACACCACTGAGTTATAGGATGTTAGAGCATAGGTTCTCCTATGTCCTGAGTCCTCTCTGACCTTGAAGGGCTAGGGCCAATATGTTGGATTTCCTCATAGCCCTTCTTTTTCTCTAATTTTTGATCTGTTAACTTACATTCTCAACCCTCCAGCAGAGAAGCTTCGTGATACTTTTACTCTATAACATAGGTAATTGATCTCAACATCACTGTCTTTCTGAGTATCAAACATCTTAGACTTAGCTTGATAATGGTATTTTCCATCAGTCACTGATGTTCTACTAAATCTCTATAGAATGTGATGAAAACAGTTACACATTTTTACACAGACATTTAGAAATCCAAGAATGTACAAAATTGTAGCCTGTCAAGCCTATGGCATTTTGCCTTGCCTCTTACTCTCAATCAATACCCTTTTTCGTTTTTTTGTTAGCCAACCATTTACTTGAGAAAGATTATAGCAGTAACTGAGTATACATTAGAAGCAGTACACATCTAAAAGACCAGAATGACAGGCATTTCAAGCATAGTTTCAGTGTTGTACATTGCTATCATCAATGCGAAAAGTCTTTTGAAGGTTCTTAGGACCACTATCTCATTCATCCTGTGTGCATGGTTTTGCTCCTGCTATGTTTCCTCTTTTTTCTGCTTCCAGTCACTTCATTGTTTAATCTATAAGTCTTTGATTTTCATTCAGCTGTGTTATATCCTTCCATTTTTATTTCTTCTTTAGAGTTCTTACACTAGGGAGACTATATGATATTTACACACGTAGGTCTGGTTTATTTCACTTATGAGTGTATGTTCAAATGGAATTTTCATTTTTAGATATTTGAGGAGCTCCATACTTATTTCCATAATGGTGGTACTAGTTTACATTCCCATCAGCAATGTAGGAGGGTTCCCCATCTCTGTTTTTATATCAGCACTGTACGGTTCTTATTACTGTAGCTTTACAATGTAACTTCAAGTCTGAGATTGTGATGCCTCTGATGTTACTCATTATCCAAAGTGCTTTTGCTATTTTAAGTCTCTTCTGTTTTCACATGAATTTTAGGACTGTATTCTCCAGTTCTGAGATGAATTGTTGGTGTTTTGATTGGAACTGCATTAAATCTCTGTCTCAATTTTGGAACTATGGCCATTTAAAAAAAAAAAAAAACTTTATTCATTTATGTTGTGGCTGGCTCAGCCTGCCCTGGGACTGGGGCTTGTGCCGCATGTATTGCCAGGTATCAAACCTCGATCCCTGTGGTTGTCTAAGCTTGCCTAAGCAGGTGCTTTAGGCCACTGAGCTATCTCACCAGCCCAGTATGGCCATTTTGACTGTATTATTTGTTTCTGCCTATTCCTGAGCTGGGAAGAGCTTTCCATTTTCTGATGTCTTCTTCAATTTCCTGTCTCAGAGTACTGTAATTTCATTGTAAAGTAATTTTACTAGCTCAGTTAAATTCCTAAGTATTTAAATTTTCTCAGGGATACTGTGAATGGAATGCTTTGTCTTAATTTCTTTCTGAAAAAACACAGCTATTTTTAACTGATACATCACTTTTCTTTCTCTTTTTGGGAGGAATTTTGGTTGTTAAATTTTTTCCTATTGCAGACCAACTATCTGTCTGTCTGTCTGTCTGTCTGCCTGCCTGCCTGCCTGCCTGCCCATCTGTCTGTCTATCTGTCTATTGTAGGAATATGTGCAAATTCCCATGTGGAGTATATATATTTAAATTAAATTGCCAAGTCATTTCCTTGGTACTTAGCATCAAACTTCTTTCCAAAGTAGCTGTTTCAATTATGCTTTTCCCAGTGCAAGTATCCATTACTCCACTGTGTGCCACATTTTTATTTACAAATGTAATTTTCTGTTAACCTGATGGATGTGAAGTAGGCTCATCTATGTATTTCCCTGTTTTCTAATAAGTTAAGGATATTTTTATACATTTGTTTCTCATTGGGTTTTCTTTATTTATGATTTACCTACTTATACTCTTTTTCTATATTTTCTAAATGATATTAAATTATTTGTATATTCTGGATATTAACATTTTGTTTGATTGTTTTCGTTGCAAATATACTTTTAAAATCTATAGCTCAATTCACACGGCTTATTGTACATATTTAAATTTTTATATCATCAATTTATCAATTTTCTCTTATTCTTTGAGTTCCTCATATCTTATTTAAAATACATACCTGGGCTGGTGAGATTGCTCAGCTGTCTAAAGCTGCCTAGGCAGCTTTGCTTAGGCAAAGTGCAGAACTACAGCTCTCTCACTACACAACCTGCAGTGCCAGCCCCGCCCCCAGGGTGGGCTCAGCTGACCACAAAATACATATATATTTACTTCCTTACACTGGCATTATAAAGATATTCTTTTATGTTTTCTTCTAGAAATTTTATTTTTCTTTAAAATATTAACTCATTACATAAAAAGCATTCATGGAGGACTTCCAGCCCGACCGCCAGACATCTCCAACCCGCTTGCCTGAGGACTCTGGCCCAGCCCACCTGAGACCTCCTAGGGCCTGCCTGCGACTTCCTCTGACCCACCTTGAGCGCGGCCTATCCAGCATCAGGCCCACCATGTCAGACTTACTCCGGCCCACTGTGAGAGCAGCCTATCCAGAAGCTAGGCCCAACATGTGACTCAGACCTTCAGCCAGATACAAGCATAGCCTATCCAGCATCAGGTCTACCACCTGAGTCAGACCTCTGGCCCTACACAAGCTAAGCCTATCCAGCAGCAAGGCCCCCCAGTCCTGCAGGTCACTGCTATACAGAATGATACAGACAAGGAGCAAAATGCAATTTCAGGTCCCGAACCCACCTGTAACAGATACAAGAGACACTACCCTACAAGAAAATGAGAATCATGAAGATCAAATCTCTGAACCAATAGCTTCTGAGGTAGACAGACAAGTGGAGAAACACATAGAACAACTCAGATCAGAGATAACATGTCAAGTAAAAAAAGAAATGATATTCACTGCTCCTGGATAGGAAGAACTAACATTGTTAAGGTGGCCATACTCCCTAAATTGTTGTACAGATTTAATGCAATCCTTATCCAAATACCATCAACATAGCTCACAGACCTGGAGAAATCATTCCCAAAATTTATTTGGAACCAAAAAGACCCAGAATTGCAAAGACAATTCTGGGCAACAAACGTAGGGCAAGAGGCATTACAATTCCTGACCTAAAGTTATACTACAAAGCTACAGTAATAAAATCAGCATAGTACTGGCAAAAAATAGACCTGAGGGTCAAGGGAATAGATTAGAAGATGCATAAGTAAATACAAACACACTCAGCCACCTTATTTTTTACAAAGGGGCCAAACATGTTTACTGGAAGAAAGATAGCCTCTTTAACAAATGGTGCTGGAAAAACTGGCTCTCCACATGTCAAAAACTAAAACTTCACCCAGGTCTATCACCATGCACTAAACTAAAGTCAAAATGAATTAAAGATCTAAATATTAAAAGAGAAACCCTAAACCTCCTAGAGGAGAAAGTCGGAGGAAATCTTAAAGACATCGGGGTAAGCAAAGAGTTCATGGACAAGAATCAAAATGCACATTTAACACGTGAAATAATCAACAAATGGGACCTCCTCCAGATGAAAAGTTTTTTCATGTCCAAAGAAATTATCAACAGAGTGAAAAGACAACCCAAAAATTTTGAAAAAATTTTAATTAATAAATATTCAGACAAAGGTCTTCTATCTAGAATTTATAAAGAATTAAAAACCATTAGGATCCCAAAATTCAAAGATCGAATCCAGAAATGGGCATCTGAGATGAACACACACTTCTCAGACAAAGAAATTCAAGAAGCCTATCAATACATGAAAAAATGCTCCACATCACTAGCCATTTGCAAAATGCACATAAAAACAACACTTAGATACCATCTCACCCCAGAAAGAATGGCTACTATAAAGAAATCAACAAACAACAAATGTTGGAGAGGCTGTGGGGAAAAAGGAATGCTTCTCCACTGCTGGTGCGAATGCAGACTGGTGTGATCATTATAGAAAGCAGTGCAGAGACTCCTTAAAAAACCAGAGCTGGAAATTCCATTCAATCTAGCTATAACCCTACTGGGAATTTTTCCAGAAGAACTGAAAACATCATATAATAGTGATATCTGTGCACCTATGTTTATAGCAGCACAATTTGTGATAGCTAAATCCTGGAAACAACCAAAATACTCATCATCTGAAGATTGGTTGAAAAAGACATGATATTTTCATAAAATGAAATACTATTCAACTATAAGGAATGATAAACTAGAAGACTTCATATATAAATGGATGTATCTTGAACGTATACTCATAAGTGAAATAAACCAGACCTACATATGCAAATATTGTATAGTCTCCCTAGTTTGAGGGCCCAAAAGAATAAAGAAAGAAAGAAAGAAAGAAAGAAAGAAAGAAAGAAAGAAAGAAAGAAAGAAAGAAAGAAAGAAATTGTGGGCAGCACCAGGCATTAATCTCAGGACCTTGCACTTTCTGCAGTCTCAACCCCCATAATTTTATTTTTTTTTTTTTAAAGAGTGACTTAAATACAAAATGCAATTGGAAGAGTTAAAAATAATAATATTCATTGAAAGTGTTAATGTTTAACTGTTTAATCAGTCTTATATACCTATGTCTGTTGATCTACACTGATTTGATGATGAAAATATGGTTAAATTTTTCTTGTTTTGAAATTCTGTACTATATGTACTCTTGTCAATGTTTTTTTTTTTTTTTTTTTTTTTTTTTTCAGAACTTTGGTTTGTTTATTTATTTTTTATGGCAGGCTCAGCCTGCCCTGAGGGCAGGGCTGGCGCAGCATGTGGTGCCGGGGATCGAACCGCGGTCCCTGCAGCCACCAAAGCTTTCCTAAGCAGGCGCTTTAGACCACTAAGCCATCCTGCCAGGCCCCTTTTTTTCTATTTTTGTTTCTGCTATTTTTACTCTTAAAAATATAGCAAAATAATAAATAAATAAACAACCAGGACCTTTCACTGCAAGAGCCGGGGGTTTCCATGGGTTTAGAAAGTTAAGCTTTAAATCGCAAGAAAATCTAAGTCTGACAAGCTGCACTTGAAGTATGTTGATGGAAGCAGAGGAACCATGCAATTTATCATCCAAGCCAGCGCATTTCTGAGCACTGAGGGTGAACTACTGCTAATTACATGGGGATGAGCAGCATTAAATAAATAAATAAATAAATAAATAAATAAATAAATAAATAAATATTTTTTAAAAAGCGTTCATGATACTGGCTTACCATATTATTTATCAGTACAAATATTTTTCTATAAAATTCTTTATCATTTCTTTGTTGTAAAGATATTCAGCATCCCTTCTAGCTTTCTGAACCATATAGCATATATTTGTTACTCATAATCACCCCGCCCTGATACAGAACATCAACATTTCTTATTTCCAATTCTCAGGGCCCATTCTTAAGCCTTCCTTTTCCCTTTAATTTATAGTTTTGCTTTTTCAATTTATGCTGCTTATAATTTATTTCTATAAACAGTAAGGATTTGATTTTATTTTGTTCCTTATAAGTGATCCATTGGCCTAGCACCTTGTATTAAGTAGTATTTATTTTCCACTAATGAGCAATGCTACCTATTTTGTTCTTTCAAGATACTTACCTCTTTGTCCCCATTAGCCAACCATGTCAATTATAGAACTTTATTTAAAAGATTTTATGTTTTCTAAAACAACTCCTAGCATGTTCTTCAGTTCCTTTGACTTTATACCTTTGTTATTTTATATATTTTAATTGAATTATTACATACACTACAGAATTTTGACTGAGAAAACAATGAATTTGTATTTCTTGTTGTTGTTTTTTATTTATTTATTTATTTGTTTGTTTGTTTCTTTCTTTCTTTCTTTCTGTTATGGCTGGCTCAGGCTGCCCTGTGGGTGGGACTGGCGCAGTATGTGATGCCAGGGATTGAACTGCAGTACCTGCGGTTGCCTAAGCTTGCCTAAGCAAGCGCTTTAGACTGCTGAGCTATCTTGCCAGCCCCTGAATTTATATGTTTGTTTTTGGTCCAGTGCAGCATTCTGCTAATATGCTCTATTCCTCTTTTTTCTTTTTTTTACAATAGCTAATACATTGTATATTGTTGTCTTTGTCGTAGCTGTTCTCCCTTGTGGGGGGGTTCTTGTTGTTGTTGTTGTTTTCTTTTCTTTTCGTTTTCTTTTTTTTTTAAGTAGTATTTTTTTTCCAATTTTTTTATTGTTTAAATTAAACAATGGTTATATTACACATTTTCATCATCAGATCAGTTTAGGTTAATACATATAGGTATATAAGATTGATCAAACAATTAAACGTTAACCTTTCTAAATCCACATTACTTTTTTTTTTTCTTTTCCCCCTTCTTTTCTTTGAAAGTTGACATATTGCATA
>PVJA010027928.1:0-28043 GCA_004027025.1 Myocastor coypus
TTTTTTTTTTTTTTTTTTTTTTTTTTTTTTTTTTTTTTTTTTTTTTTTGTCTTTTTGAGACAGGGTCTCAGTATGCAGTTCAGGCTGGCCTTGAGCTCACTTTTGTAGCCCAGGCTGGTCTCGAACTCGCACCGATGCTTCTGCCTCAGCCTCCCAAGTGCTGGGATTACAGGCATGTGCCACCACGCCGGGCCACCTTCCTTCATTTTGAGTGTCAGGTATTTGTCCCAGCAATGAGTAAAAAGTAACTAAGACAGCTTCTACGTTTCCCTCTTTTAAAGCATTCAGCAGGCCACAGCACATTTTGGGTTGTTTTTTTTTTCCGTGGTTACTGGGATTTGAACTCAGGACCTCACATGCACAAGGCAGACCCTGCACTGCTTAGCTACATCCCTAGCTCCCAAAGTGCACTTTGGGGTATCATGTTCTCAATCAATCTTCACAATTTAGGATCAAAACAAGTCTCAGGGGGCTGGGGAGATAGCTCCAAGTTTCTGCCTGGCAAGAAAAAGGTCATGAGTTCAAACCCCAGTTACACACACACACACAAAATAAACAGATACAGCATTCCAAAAACAAGTCTCAGAATTTCCAAACTTTTACTTATTACACACTGAATACTTACTGTGTTCTAGTTCCTAAAAATAACAAGGTATTTCAAACATGGTCCCTAAAAAAATGGGCTTAATTCTCAACTTCCTTAAACTACTCAGTGTTAGCCACTTAACAGTAAATTGTTGCCAGGATCTAAACTGTACCTTCAAGTGTGGAATAAACTTTTTCTGACTTTCAAGCGCAATCACTGAAGCGCCAGTTTCTACTAATGCCTTCGTCAGGATTCCAGGACCTAGTATAGTAACAGAACAGAAAATTATGTGCAAAAGAAAAAGCACAATATCTCTCATGACAATATTTTTTTAAGACAGTACACAAGTGTAACCTAATTTTAATTCTTATAAAATCCCCCAAATACATACCACTCTTTTTACTCATCAAGGAAGAAAAAATTAGTTACCTGACTCCAACATCCCAGTAAGTGACAAAGCTGTGTTTTGAATCTAGTCTGTCATTAGGAACTGCAAAATGTACATTTTGACTTGGCCTTGAACTCACTACATAGCTTAGACTAAGCTGCGACTCATGACAATCCTCCTGCCTTAGCTTATCAAATTTAGGCTTTGGAATTACAGGCACACACCACCATTCCCGGCTCAGAATTTGTACTCTCAATCATAGTTTACTATCCATAGAAGAAAAACACTGACAGGAAAGATTGCCTCTAGCCTACCACTTATTAATGGTCTATCGAGTTGCTTTAACCATCAAAAAAATATTACCAAACCTAAACAGAACTGATTCCTTGGGACAGGAAATAGCGCTTTAAAATATCAGACTACAAATCAGCACCCTGTTGTGGACTACATTAAATGCATAAAAGGAGTAAAATAGCTTGGCAGGGTGATGCAAGCATGCAATCCCAGCTACTTGGGAGGCTACTGTAATCCCAGCACTCTAGGAGGCTGAGGCAGGAAGATCCCGAGTTCAGGATAGCTTGGCTAAGTTATAGAAAGCTTGTAAAGTCTGTAAGTAATAAAAAGGGCTAGTACCCAGTGCTCCCTGGGTCCAATCTTTGGTAAAGCAAATCACTATTTTATCCAAATGCTGTCTAAAGTGCAAATGGCTACAGAATACTTTGTGATGCCTTTAGGAATTCAGACTATCTGCTTAGGTTTCTGACAATCTCTTGCGGCAAAGTGCCGCAAGTGAAGGACAGGGCAGGGCGTTCAACAGCACACCGCGTTTGTACCATAGTATTTGCAGACGGGAAGAACATCCAGGGCGTGGGGGCGCACGTCCGTAATCTCAGCACTTGATAGGCTGAGGCAGGAGATCGTTGTGAATTCGACACCAACCTGGAGTACAACATGAGTTCAAGGCCAGTGTACACTGTACAGCGAACTGTACAGTGAGATACTGTCAGAAAGGAAGAAAGGAAGAAAGGAAGGAAGGAAGGAAGAAAGAAAGAAAGAAAGAAAGAAAGAAAGAGATGAATATCCAAGAAAACGCAAGCCAGATGGGCTCACCTGGATTGCACTCCATGACTACGTGGCGATGTGTTTTTCCCAATTTCAGCATTTCTACCAAGATCTCCGCCAATCTCGGGCAGGCTATGGACCTCCTCGAAATTAAGTAGCCAAAGGACGGCCGGGGCAACTTCCTGAAATCTTCATCAGGCAACGGCTGTAGGCAGTAGTCACTCAAGGCACGGCGGAGAACTGTCCGCAAGTCCAGCCGCATCGTTACTCCCAACCTTCCAAAGCGAAACACACCAGCGCCTGGCAAAACTGACATCGTCAACCGCGGAGGAAGCACCGCTGCTGAGGTCCACGACTGTCTCAAGGTCTTTCCCAAAGATCACCCAGGGAAGTGGGTGAAAGCGAAGCACTAAAGCCCACGTGCTACATCTCACCACCCGAGCAGGCCGGGCGGAAATAAACACTGCGAAGTGCACACGGGTACGACTCTCCCCGCCTACTTTCCTCCACCACTTCCGCTTCCGTTCCGGCTCAGTCGCCAGAGGATTGTGAGTGGACTGACGAGGAAAGAGACTGGCTATCCGGTAGTGTCCGGGCTCCTACTCTATGGTTGTCCGCCCTTGGCGCTTCCTCTCTAGCCCATCGCGCTCTATGCTCCGCGGTGTCGGCGGTCAGCCCGCCAGCAGGGAGGGGTGCGCAGAGGGAGGCGGGGCGGAAAGGCGAGAGGTGTCTAATCTGTCCGAGCCGCGGGAGACCCGAGCAAGCTCCGTGACAGCTTGTCGGCCGCCATGTCAGCGAGAGGACTGAGAAACGGACTCGGCGCCCGACGATAGCGCGGCTTTCGCCTCGAATTCCCAGGTGAGGAGCGGAAGAGCTGCCTGCCGCGATCGGCCGGCTCGCGGCCGAGGTGGGAAGGCGCTGGGAAGCCCCTCGCTCCTCCCCCTGCGCTGCCCTCCTCCCGCGGCGCCGCCTCTGCCCTCGGCTAGGTGTACCGCGCGCCCTCCTTTCCCCTCCGCCCGCCTGTTTTCCTCTTTTCTCCCGGCGGCCCGGGGCTCCTATTCCTGCGCGTCGCGCCAGTTTCTCTCTCTAAGGGACGAGCGCTGGATGGAAGTCGTTCCCTGCCCGCCTGCCCGGGGAGCCTGCGGCGTCAGCTTTGACTGTGGTCCTTGCTGCTCCTCTGAAAACAACCCGGGCTTCCCACCCCGGGGATGTTTCTGTACCTCTCCCAGTTCGGTCGCCCACACCTCCGCCGACACTGGCACTTTGGTGTCAGGAACCAGCAAAGTGTCCCTCCTGAACCTCCCGCCGGGCCAATATGTATTGAATTTGCGTGTTTGAGAGACTTAGGTTAAAGATTTAAAGAAAGTAATAAGATTCAAAAGCTTAAAATTCCTTTCTGGGCATAAAAGGATTAAAACCTTAGGAGTGCCTATTTCATTCTCTGTGTAAACTTACTTAAACACATTGTACTGTAGAATGCAATTTAAAATACTAATTCCTAAAAATAGGACTCTGTAATGGAAATTTTGGCAGTCTGTTGGACAGTGTTAGAAGACCCGATTCTTTGAGAGCGACTTCAGGGTTTTGAGGATCAAATTCTAAAAGAGCTTAATTAGCCTGTTTTCTACTCCAGAACATAAAACTGCAGCCAGTCACCTCCTTGACCTTACCTGAGCATAATTGAGCTTGGTGTTTAAAGCACAAGGAAAGGGTTTTTGAGGAATGTATTACCTAACAAGCATTCTGATGGACGAAGAACTGATAGCTAAACTTCACTTTTGGAATACTCGGGCACCATGAAAAGTGTCTAATCCACCGTGATGGGCCCCTAGGAACTTACTCATTGATCTTAATTTCTTCAGGTTTTTCATGCAATTTTCTTACTGAAAATTTCTATAAGTGACTTACATTCTCTCAACACATAAGGAAGTGTTTTCATCCTTTCACATTTTTTTTTAAATAGATTTAGGAATACACCAAATGTATCCCCCAGCACTGGGGGGCCTAAAACTTTTTACATCAAATAAAGGTAAATGATTTTTTTATGGTAGCAGAAGAATATGACCCGCCCTGGGTCATTAAACTTTTCACTTTTAAAATACAGTGTTTAAGCCTGGTTGTATAGTGCAGTGGTAGAATCCTTACCTAGCCCCCTCAGGGTCCTGGGTTTGATTTCAAGCACTGCACACACTCACAAAAATACGTGAAACAGGACTGGGTATGGTGGCGCCATGGCACACTCCTTTAATCCCAGCACTTGGGAGACTAAAAACAGGAGGGTCACTACAAGTCTGATCTGTGTAGTGAGACCTTATGGACCCTGTACTAAATATATAAGAAAAAAAATATGTAAACCATAATTATAAATAACATTACCTGGAAAAAATGCTTATTTTAAAACACATTTTCTTAAGCCGGGCATGGTAGTGCACACCTCCCAGCACTTGGGAGGCTAAGGCAGGAGGATCAGTGTGAGTTCAAGACCAGCCTGGGCTACAAAAGTGAGCTCAAGGCCAGCCTGAACTGCATAGTGAGACCCTGTCTCAAAAAGATAAAAAAAAAAAAATTCTTAGTTTATAATGTTTTGGGGTCCAGGTTACCTACTAATTTCTAGAGAAACTGAGATAATTCCTCTTAAACTTTCTATTTAGTATTTTCTTTTGCTTTTTTTTTTTAAGAGCAGAATATTTATTGAGAGAAAGAAAGCTTCTGTCTGAGAGAAGAAACAGAAGAGGGACCCAAGTAGGTTGCCTTTCTTTTGCTTTTGAGAAAGATAATGCAGTTTAATTATTTTTACAGTCTTTCTGGTTCACTTGTTGTGGTTGAAAATACTTGAGTAAGACAGAACCCATCCTTTTTTTAAGAAACCTATAATGCTAAAAATGTAAGAAATGCCCATTTCACTTTAAAGATGAATCGTACACATTTAATACCATATTAGGTTTGGTTGTTGTATTTTCCATCTCATTTTCTTAATTTTTTTATTTTTTTTGTCTTTTTTGAGGCAGGGTCTCGCTATGCAGTTCAGGCTGGCCTTGAGCTCACTTTTGTAGCCCAGGCTGGTCTCGAACTCGCACCAATCCTCCTGCCTCAGCCTCCCAAGTGCTGGGATTACAGGCGTGTGCCACCACGCCCGGCTATCCATCTCATTTTCTTAAGTGATATTGTTTTTGCACCTTGTGTTTCTTGATTGTCTGACAAATGGTGCTAGGACAAAGTTTTTCTGCAGATTATTTTGATGATTGAAGTTATTTTTCATATTAACTTGTCAAAAAAAATTACTGTTATTTGGGTGGGGGTGGAACAGGATGGCCTCACACTCATTGTAGTCTTCCTGCCTCAGCCCGCTTGAGTACTGTGATTGCAGAAGTGTGCCACCATGCTCTGTTGCTTATTTCAAGTTGGTAAAGAAGGAAAATACTGTTTTGTCTTTTAGCTTTTAAATGACAACTGTAATTGGGAAGACCAAATGGGAATTTTAAATTGTTGTCAGAAGCTAGACTGTAGGTCTGTAGCAGTACCATTTAACAGAAAGAATGAAAAAGTCTAAAAATGTCTAGTAATCACATTAACAAAGTAAAACGTTAATGATTTTTGCGCATTTGTATATGGCACTGGTGATAGAACTCAGTTGAGCTATAATCTTGGCCCTTTGACACCACATCTAGCTATAGATCTTTTATTAATTCTGTGTAATTTCCACTTTTTTTTGTGTGTGGCAGGCTCTGCCCACCCTGGGGATGGCACCACATATGGTGCTGGGTGGGGATCAAACTGTGGTCCCTGTGCACTTACCTAAACAGATGCATTAGACCATTTTGTTATCTCACCAGCCCTCAGTATGTTTGTTTGTTTGTTTGTTTGTTTTGTCTTTTTAAAACGGGGTCTCACTATGTTCTTCAGGCTGGCCTTGCGCTCACTTTTGTAGCCCAGGCTGGTCTCGAACTTGCACCAATCCTCCTGCCTCAGCCTCCCAAGTGCTGGGATTACAGGCGAGAGGTACCATGCCCAGCTTCAATATGTTATTAAAGTTAACAATTGAGATACTTTCCAAGCCAGGCATGGTATGGTGGTATGGTACACATTTGTAAGCCCAGCACTCAGGCAGGAGTTGGGACGCAAGTTTGAGGTAGACCTGGCCTACAACAGTAAGTTTAAGGCCAGCCTGTACCAAACAGTGAGTCAGTACCTCAAAGCAACCAAACAGAAAAATAAGTTAGTATCTATGATTTCATAGTAAATCTACAAATTCTGGTGTATGTGTGTATTATTTATTTATTTGTTTTGTTTGTTTTATGATAGTGAGAATCTAACCTAGCGTTGTTCTTCCCTTAAGCTAGGCTCTTGGCCTTTTTTTTTTTTTTTTTTTTTTTAAGCAGGGTCTGACTGATTGATCCAACCTAGGCTTGAACTTGAAATCCTCCGATCCTCCCTCCCAAGTATTACTTGGGATTACAGGTGCCTACCACCACACTGTGCCTCACTGTACTGTGTGTTTACACTAACAGCTCATCTCAGATTGGACGAGCCACATTCCAAGTGCTCAGTGGTGACATGTAATTCTTATCTCATTAGGTAGCACATTTCTGTAAGATTGTCACTTAATACTTGAAATGCCTTCTTACGTTGGGAGTCTGATTCTGTGGGGATAAATTAAAAACTCCTTTTCTTAAAGTACTTTGTTATTCAAACCAAGAAGGTTCTGTGCCAGAACAGTTCTCGGAAGTTGCTTCCTCATAGTGTAGATTGTATTTTGGTGTACACAGGTGCCCTACTTGTTTAGGGAGGATCATATAATGAACAGACTTTAGTCATTTCCTGGCATGTCATTCTTTCACTGTATTTGCATCTGTGTGTCAATAGTGTGTCTAGGCAGTGTATGAGTCTGCCTACTGCATTTATTGTAGGGAAGCACTCCCTACAAGAAGATTGGACTTAATTGTGAACAAATAAGGTACTTGTGTTGTAGTTATTTTCTAAACTAATTTCAGAAATGGTTAAAAGTTCTGCAAATATACTATAATGTGTTAATGTCAGCATTTAATGTCAAAATTAGCCAGAGAGCCTAATTGATATTTATTATAATTTAATACAAGAAGTATGACACTTTGCCAGCCATTATAGTATTATTAAAGAAATGTTACATTTCAGTAAATAAACACTCTGACCAATCTTTATACATCTGGCATAGTGTAAGGCAGTGTGAGGTATTACAAGGTTGAACACAGAATTGAGTGATGCGGATAGTTACTGGTGCTATTTGATTTTTATGAGATATGTATACCTTCTGTAGAAAGATTCAGTAAACTAAGTAGCTAAAAGAGTAAATAAATAAATAAATAAATAATTAAAAATAGGTACCTCTTACGTGGCACCATTTTAATTGGATAAGAAAGAAAATATAGATAAGGAAGAGGAAATTGACATATTTAGGAGATTATAAGATCTCTTACAAAGTAGCAAATGGCAAATGAGGGGAGATAGCTTAGCTGCTTATGCACTTGCCTGGTAACAGCAAGGTCCTGAGGTTGTTTCCCCAGTACCAAAAAATAAAAGACGAAGTAGCAAATACTTAAGATGTGCTAATATCTGTGAACTAAGTAACCTGTCATCTTGGTCTTCTAAATGTGTACTGTTTCTAATGTCATATTAATTGTTACTATACTCTTTTTAAAGTAATTTAAAAAAAATAAAAGAAAATAAGAGACAAGAAAAAATGCTTAAGATAAAGGGGTAGAGATATAATGTACAGCATGAGGAGAGCCGTAGGTAATAGTTCATTTGGGCTAAATGATTACATTGTAGTGTCTCCTGCCACAGGGAGAAAAATGTTTAATTTTTGTAAGGTTATTTTGTTTCACTATTTTAACCATATAACTAGTAGTTTCTGACATGTTGTATTTGTAAGTATTCATAGTAAAATTCATTTTAAAAAAAGAAACCAAACTGTATGCAGTGGTGCATGTCTATAAGTCATAGAGACCCAAGAGGCTGAGGCAGGAGTAGGAATAAAGAGAGAGAAAGAGAGCAGGAGCAAGCAGGCAGGCAGGCAGGAAGGCACATTGCTTGAATTGTACAGATTAGCCTAAGTATATTTATTTTAGTTTGTGGAAGGTTGATTGATAGCCTGACAGCTTTCAGTTTTTCAAAAACCTTCATAAGATTTATCCTCAACTGGGGATATAGCTCAGGGCCATAAACACCTGCCTGGCAAGCATAAGGTCCCAAGTTCAATCCCCAGTATCAAAAAAAAATTTGAAGACCTCCCAAACAATTGTGTTCTTACTGAGAAATTCTAATTTCAATGCCTTGATACTGTTATGTAGCATTCTCTTCAAAGTAAGGCCTTCATGGATTCATATGAACACAAATCTAGGATTTATACCCATGGGGGAAATTATATTTCCTTTTAACCAGGGAATACTTTTGTTTCTCAAGCAATTGAAATACTTAATAGCTGGACATGTTGGTTTATGCCTGTAATCAATCTCTAGGACCAGGGAAGCTGAGGCAGAAAGATCCCTGGAAGTTTAAGGCTTGCTTGATCTACACAGTGAAACTTTATCTCAAAACCCCCCCAAAAAATTCATATTTGTTAGAGTAGTATTCCTTAGAGTAATATTCTTTATAGTAACACATCTTTTATAAATTCTGAAGAGTAGACACATGTTTCTTGAATTGTTTCAGTGTCCTATGGTTTTGTTTGAAATCAGAATCCCCTTGTGTAGTTCAGACTGCTTTGAACTTGCTACATTGCTAATGTTGGCCTTGAATCGAGGATCTTGCTGCTTCTGCTAGGATTGCAGGCCTGTAGCACTGTACCTTACCTGACATTCAGCTCTTTAACATAATTGAAGAGACAAACCTTTTATTGTTGGAACAGTCCACCCTTACATCTCTTTAGGACGCCGTTTTCATCTAGCCATAGAAAAGGGAAGAACATAGTATGTGCTTATCAAGATAATGACAAATAAAAAAAAATTAAAAATTCTGACATTTTCTTTTCTTTCTTTCTTTTTTTTTTTTTGTCTTTTTGAGATGGGGTCTCACTATACAGTTCAGGCTGGCCTTGAGCTCACTTTGTAGCCCAGGCTGGTCTTGAACTCGCACTGATCCTCCTGCTTCAGCCTCTCAAGTGCTGGGATTACAGCTATAGTTTATACGCCCAGCTATAGATTTTCTAATAAGAATTCTGAAATAGTGGCAGATTTATCAACCTTTGTTGATATTTGAGTATTTAACATCCTGACAGTATCTAAATTATAGGAGTTAATAATTTTATAATTATATGTATTAAATTCTCTTATGAGACTAGTTACCCTGTTTTCCTTTGAAAACTGTCTGATTAAGCTGATCATGGTGGCACACACCTATAATCTCAGCACTGGGGTGAAGGTGAGACAGAAGGAGCCCAGTGAGTTTGAGGGCAACCTGGATTACCTTGTGAATTCAAGTCCAGTCTAAACTTACAAAGCAAGATTCTGATTCAGCAAAACAAAAGAATGGAAAATGAACAACAAAAAAAGCAAACTGATCTGATTAAAGAAATTCGTATTTTTTCTTATATTAGTTGCACTTTGAAAACTCAGTGATTTGGGCAGCTGTTTTCTAACTTGACATTACCATCACCTCTTAAAGCACATTATATTATACAGATTTTGAGTAGACATTTCTTTTAAAAATGCCAGTTTAATGTTGGAAAAATAGCTTGACAGTCTCACTGCCTGCCTGGCAAGTGCAAGGACCTGGGTTTAATCCCTGATATGCTGTGCTGGCCACCAAAACTGGGTATGGTGGTACTTGCCTGTAATCCCAGTGCTGGGGCTGCTGAGATAGAAGGATTGATATGGTCCCTGCTACGTAGCAAATAAATGAATGAATGAGTGAATGAATGATTTTTTAAAATGTCAGTTTGGTAATAATATAGGAGAGATGTAACTTTCAACCTGAGGGTGAAATTTGTGCTCCCCAAAAATTGTATAATGAGGGGCCTGGCGGGATGGCTCACTGGTCTAAAGCGCCTGCTTGGGAAAGCTTGGGTGGCTTCAGGGACCTCGGTTCAATCCCCGGCACCACATGCTGCGCCAGCCCTGCCCTCTGGGGGGCGGGCTGAGCTGGCCATAAAAACGAGTGAATAAACAAACAAAGGTTCTGAAACAAGAATAAAAATAATAAAATTTAAAAAAAAATTGTATAATGAATCCCAAAGAATGGTGGTGGTTAAGAGTAGGAAAGATTTATGGGATGCATGGGTGCTTAGGAATGGGCCACACAGTTAGGAACTGGGGAATAGAGAATCAGGAGAGATCCCAAATGGATTGCTGCCCAGGCCAAGGTCTTATTTCCAAAAATATTTTATAGGGTAAAGTCATGCTGCAGGTACGTGGGTCAAACTATAATCAACCATAAGATCATAAGTATAGCTGCTTAGCTAATGTTGCTACATTAGCGAAGCAGGGCAAGTAGCAAGGGCTGGATGACATCAGTAACCTTGGTCATAGCTAGTCTTAGTCTTGTCAGCTTTTTGTGGTTTGTTTGTTTCGGTAGGCACTGTGTACTGCTGAGCTGCTGAGCTATATCCCGGCCCCTTAGTCTGGAAGTCCCAAAAGGATGATATCAATCATTGTAAACTATAAAATCAAACTTCCTTTTGTCCCATAAAGAAGTATGTAAATCTGAACACTGTTCAGACTTTAATCTCTGATGTCTTCCTTCTTCAGATGCACCTAGCCACACAGCTTTGGTTAATTTTCATCTTCTGTACTGACTCCCTCAAGGATTTAGCCTAGTTTGACTCCCTGTTAATTTCTATCTAATTTAACTGCCTATAGCAAGACTTCAAAAATTGTTATTACTAGATATTACTAGCAGTTGTTTTTACTAGATCAGTTTAAGGCTAAATTTTCTGCAATGTCCCACTATATTTTGATTTTATTGTCTTTGTTCACTGTTGCTGTCCTCTGTAGGGTAGTTTTTATCGTTTACCAGGGTAGTTTTTACCATTGTAGAGCTTACTCTTGTTTGGAATTTTTAGATAACCTGAAAACCATTCATTAAGATTTTTCAATAAGGACTTTTGTGGAAACGTCTTTAAACTGACATCTAGTATAATTATTATTTTTAACTTACGAATCCACAAAATACAGTTTCAAGTTTTTTTCCACTGTGGAATGTAGACAAGGTTTAGATAAACAGAGTTATAAAAAAGAGTCATACAGAATAACAAATGTGATTTCCTCCTTCTATTTATCTCTTAGATAAAAAAGTGGAATTTTGTAGAAACTGTGCTGTTTAGAATTTTATGAAATTTCATTTTATGAAAAAGACTAATTTTGTGACATCTCTGCTTCTCTCCCTCCCTCCCTCCCTCCCTTCCTCCCTTTCTCTCCTGGAGATTGAACCCAGGTCTTTGCACTGAACAATATTTACTGCCTGCCTTCCTCTCTCTTTTTCTCTGTCCTCCCTCCTTTCCTTCCTTCCTTTCTCCCTTCCCCTCCCTCCCTCCCTCCCTCCCTCCTTCCTTCCTTCCTTCTTTCCTTCCTTCCTTCCTTCCTTCCTTCCTTTCTTCCTTCCTTCTTTTCTTCTATACTGGGGATTGAAGCCAGGGCCTTGTGTATGCTAGGCAAACACTCTACACTGAACTACATCCCAAGCCTTTATTTCTTATTTTAAGGCAGGATCTAACTGAATTGCCTAGGCTGGATGCAAATTTATAGTTCTCCTGCCTCAATTTCCCAAAGAGCTGGAGTTATAGGCTTGTCCTACTACATCTAAACTGTGATATCTTTCCTCGAACTCAGCCATCAAGCTTTATTTACAGCAGTTTACAGAGTAGTCCTTAAGACATACATTCATGCACACATGCATGCGTGTTTTGTTTTGGTTTAATTTGGTTTGGTTTAGAGGTGCTAGGATAGGTCATAGGGCCTTGGATTTGCTATGCAAGTACTCTACCACTGAGTTACATCCCTATTCTCCATAGATACTTTTTGCTCCAATTTTTTTAAGATTTATTCTTTATCATGCCAGTTATACTTAAAGCATTGAATAACAATTGTAAAAAGCCAAACTAAGAAATACCATTTGTCTTATTTTAGTTATATAATAAATGTTCTATGACTAGGAAGAAAAAAGATGGTTTCCTTGTTAATACTGCATTTGAACTTGAACTTAAGAGTATACCTAGTAGGTTTTACATACATCAAAGCTCATCTTTTTCCTAGCTAGAGAAAGATATATTTGGAGAAAAAAAAAATCTACAGTAAAGAGTATGTTTATTTTGAGAGGGTTTTTGTTCCATAAAATGATCTCTAGGTTGATTTTAGTTTTCTGCACATTTTGACCAATATGGACCCCATTTGCTCCCAACTATGTCTAGGGAAAACTTAGGGATGACTAGGTCACCCTAACACCCTGTGGAGCTTTGTCTTTCTGTGTCATTTCCTTTGGTGAAAACCTCAAGGAATTACCTTTTGTGGGCAACATAATCAGGAGCAAAGATTCTGGTGCATGAATACTTACCTAGGCTGAAGCAACAGATATTCTAAAAATATCTGTTTATCACTAAAGATTTGACATGCTTGTATAATATACTTTATATAAAACTACTTTGTATTGCCTTTCCTAGAGAATTTCCATTTTGCTCTAGATTTTAAAAATATTTGAAAAAAGATCAAGAATACCTATTTAATGAATACATATTCTGCCTTTTGTCACCTTCAGGGTTGCTGTTTTTTTTTTTGTTTTTGTTTTTTTTTTTTTTTTTTTTGGCTCTGCTTTCCATGGAAAGCTAAAAGGTCAAAACAGCTCATGGTTTATTGTAAACTTGAAGAGGGTGGAGAAATAACACAAATAATATTCTTTTTTGTAGTGAAAAAGGGAAAATGTCAATACATTTTACCTGAGGAAACATGATTATTTAAAATCTAATATATTTAACAAGGAAACTTTAATTTACCAGTCATAATCTGTTGCACTTTTTTCTTCCTATTGATCATGTGTGGATTTGCCAAGAAGATACGTTTAAGTGCAAGGAAACTCCCTATTTATTGAAACTATACTGCATATCACTGGAGGAAAACCTATACTAACAGAAGTCTTCAAAGCACTGGGAAGTATCTTCCTCTGATACACATTTTTGGTCTGTTTTACCCTGTTCTTAGGATTTCTTTTCTTTTTTTTTTTAATTAATTAATTTATTTTTTATTTTTTTGTTCTTAGAATTTCTAACTTGAAAAAAAATTGCCTTAGATGGGCATGGTGGCAAAGGCCTGCAATCCCAGTACTGCAGAAGTTGAGGCAGGAGGGTTGTTGTGGAGTTCAGTAGCAGCCTAGGCCACAAAGTGAGCTCAAGGCTTCCATGTACTGCATAGCAAGACCCTGTGTTAAAAATACCAACAAAATCGAACAGCAACAACAACAAAAACCCTGCCTTTATTTTGAAATTCTTTCATTCCCAAACCCCAAAATGTTTTCTCGGATGGCTTATTTCATGAACACACTCACTTGTACCTCTGTATCCTTCCCTGCCTCTCTCTAATAGCTTTAAAGTTGGAGATAAAAATCAGAATGTCATCATTATCTGGAAAATCAGAATAAGGATTAATATTACATATATTTGTTTATATATTTTATTAAAGGAATGGAAAAGTCATTGGCCATTTGACATGCATTAAAATGTTTCTTAAAATGGTAGTGTGGCCCAGTAGTGGAGATTTGCCTCACATGCATGAGGGCTAGGTTTAGCTCCTAGTACTCCTCTGTAATCAGTCAAGCAATCCATCAATCAGTATAATTAGCATAATGTTTTAGGAATAATGAGGCCCAAGAGTAGACCTCAGGAATCTAAAGTCCCTTTTTATAGTGGTAGAGTGCTTACTTAGGATGTGTGAGGCCCAGGGTTCAGTCCTGACACAAAATGCCTGCTTTATCTCTGTTTGGAGTGGGGAGGGGGGCACAGGGTCCTACTTTGTAGTTCAAGCTGGTCTTACTATGTAGCCCAGGCCGGGCTTGGACTCCAAGTGATCATCCTGCTAGGATTATAGGTCTATACACCATCACTGGTGTGTTTTTATATTCTTTGGTGAGATTAGGAGAAAAATTATTATGTCAGTACTTAAGGATCATCATAATTATGTCTTGTTGTAGAGCCATTCAATACAAATAGTGGCATGAATACTTTGGATTGAAAGGACTTTTAAAAATAGCTGATCACTCCCCTGATTTTATTGCTGAAGAAACTAAAGCTTACTGGGGATAAGTGTCTCGTCCCAGCTCTTAAAACAAAATTGTTAACTGAGCTTGGATTAGGACACAGATTTTGCTATTTTCCATTCAGTGTTCTCTTTTTGCTTTAGCACTTTTTTTCTTATTATAAATCTTTACTAAAAACTTGCTTTTCTCAGTGGTTTCTTATATATTTGTTATTTTCTTAAATTGTATCTCTGGACACAAATTGCTCTTAATTTTTTTTACCCTATTAGCTTTCTCTCACTTACTACATTCTGCAGTGAGCCCGTGAGAGTGTACTTAGGCACTCAGTTAACGTAAGAATTCATGGAAACTTGGCCTTTAAAATGTAGGCAAGTGCCAAGGTGGAAACATTTTAGTCTTTCAAAACATGTTTTTATTTTTAAAGGTTTTAATTACTGAATTAGATGTGTTTTATTGTTTCTAGAAACTATCTTGCCCTCACCTCCCCTACACTTTGTTATTTCTATACTGGAGATAGAACCAGGATCTTCACACCAAGCTACTTCCCTAAGGTTTTGGTTTGGTTTGGTTTTTTGTTTTGGTCTTTTTTACTTTGAGAAACCTCACTAAACTGCAAAGCTACCCAGGTTAGTATTGAGCTTGTGATCCTCGTGGATCTTTTTTGCTTTTGATATCACCGAGTTACAGCTTTTGGAAGATTATTAGATAGACATCTTTTATTGTGATAAGGAAAAGAACTTACTTAGGAACTTCAGGTCCAAGTGCCTTTGTGGTTAAAAAATCTTCAGAATGGATAATTTTTATAAGTGTAACTAGTACAACCAAATCTTGTTATGCTATTATGATTTTGTTCTTCATGTTATGTATTACTTACTTCTTTTCCAATCTTTTTTTTTGTGAGGGGAGCTGGGGATGGAACCTAAGTTCTGGCCAATTCTAGGCATCCATTGTATTACTGAAGTACATACCCTGACCCAGCCCAATTTATAGCTTCTTAATTACATTAGTTATTCCAGCAATGTTTCTATGCTGTGTAACTATACTGTAGCTCTGCTTTTAAACTAAATTTTGAATTAAAGTGACACTTGGTATGGATGAAGTTGTCTACGCTATTTACTACTTTATTACTCCCATTTATTCAAATGCTTACAGAATAGTGGCCACAGTTTCATTTGAGCATTTCATATTTCTTCACTATCATTTTATTATTTTACCTTAAATTTTCAAGAGTGTCCTATTAGTAAAATATTTTCTTGGCAAAGGCTCAGCTGCTCTGTGATAGAGAGGCACCATCTTTGCTTCTTTGTACTAGTTGAAAAGTAGAAGCGCCCTGTGATGTACACTCCAGGGAATAGTTGCATTGGGAGCAAATAGCTATCACTTTAAAACAATGCTTATGTTTATTCTCCCTGGGAGGATGGTGGGGTGGGTAGCAAGGTGAAATCCAGGTCTCACGTTAGACTGGGAATAGGGCTGTGAATGGAGCTTCCTCTCAGGGGAACTATCTGGCTGAGGTGGCCACTGAGGGCATAAGGTGTGCCCTGTGATCTAACCTAGATTTGCTGGTTCTGTTCTATAGCTTCGAGCCACAGGAGCTAATGGGCACTGGAAATGTGACCAATCTGAATTGATATGTGACCATACCATACTCTCCAAGTGTTGAAGATTAAGTACAAAAAAGAAATGAAGGGCCTGGGAGACAGCTCAGTAGAATAAGCACCTGCCTGGCAAGTGCAGGGCCCTGAGTTCAATCCAATGTACCAGACAAAAATGAAGAATATTTTAGTTTCAGTAAGTGGTTTGTCCCACATGCCATGCCAGCCCTGCCTTCAGACATACTGAGCAGGCCATAGTTTGGGCATGGTGGTGCATGCCTGTAATCCCAGTGCGGGGGAGGCTGAAGCAGAAGGATCACTATGAGTCTGAGCTATGCAATGAGAGCCTGTACCAAATACCTGAAAGAAAAAAAGGAAGAAAGAAAGAAAGGAAGGAAGAAAGAAAGAAGGAATATGAGTTGTTTTAGCTCTGAGTAGAACCAGTTTTATTCCATTTGTTACACAGATTTTCATTTTGCCTTTGTCACAGAAGTGAATTACCTCTCACACCTTTTTTTTTTTTTTTTTTTTTTTTTGGCAGTATCAGGTATTGAACTCAGGATCTTATGCTTGCCAGGCAACCACTTATACAACTGACCATCTCCCCAGCCCCTCTTCAGCCTTTCTTTCTTTTTTTTTTTTTTTTTTTTTTTGGTCTTTTTGAGACAGGGTCTTGCTATGCAGTTCAGGCTGGCCTTGAATTCACTTTTATAACCCACACTGGTGTCAACCTCACACCAGTCCTCCTGCCTCAGCCTCCCAAGTGCTGGAATTACAAGCATGTGCCACCTCACCCAGCTTCAGCCTTTCTGTAGTAAGAAAAACTATTAAAAAGAAAATTTTTTTTTTAAATAAAAAAGTGACAGGGTAAAGCTTCAAGTAAAATTGTAATAAAAAAAACAAAAACAAAAGATCCAGGTAAAAAATTTGATTCTCATCTAATTCCATTTATTTAAGCGCCATCTTAGAAGGGAACTTAAAACAGTTTCTCTGTATATTTTTAAAATTTTTGTCACTGGAAATTAAACTCAAGACCTTACTCTTGCCAGGCAGGCACTATGACACTGAGCTATATCCCCAACCTTTTTAAATTTAAGTTTATTGGTACAGTTTAAATACACATAATGATCACATTCATTGTAGGGAGTTTGTATCTGTACATGATATATCTTAATTCTCTGTATCCATTTCCATTCTCTTTTTTGAAATCCCCTCCCCTCCTGTTCACAAAAGTCGGTTTTCATTTTATCCTTTTTAAAATTTTTTTCTTATATTTTCTTTTAATATTGAATTGAAATATTGCTGAGTACAAGCAATAATAGTTTGTAATTATTGTACAGACTCACAGGTTTCCTACATTTTTATATAAGAGAATAGAGTGAGCTTGTTAATTACTTTTAAAAAAAAAACTAGTTCATGGTACCTTTTTGGAATTTGCTGATTCCTCCTTGTTGTATTTAATCTTTCAGTGACAAAAATATTCAGCTCTGAAATTTCCCTTGTATTTTGCCAGATTATATTTATGTGGGACGTGTGTGAGTATACATGCACATGTGCACATGTGTGCAAGGGGTTAAATTTGAAACAGTACTTTATTATTATTATCATCATCATTATTATTACTATTATTATTTTGTCTTTTTTGTGTGTGTCTGGTACTGGGGATCTAACTGAAGACCTTGGGCTTGCCAGGCAGAGGCTTATGCTATTAAGCTATCTCCCCAGCCCTATATTTTGTATTTTTGATACAGGGTTTTGCTATGCAGTTCAGGGTGGCATTGAACTCACTTTGTAGCTAAGAATGGCCTTGAACTCACAACAGACCTGCTCTGGCAGATGTGTGTCACCACACCCCATTTAAGTGTTACTTTTAGTGCTAAGCAAGTTTCTAAATTGATGTACTTACGTAAGAGGTAGTGAAAAAGAAATACGTGTTGTAATTAATTGGACAGGCATTTATGTAGCAGTTTTTAGGTGCTTAAGCTGTTTTGTGATGAAGAATGCAAGAGGACAGACACATTCTTTTTGTTTCCAACATTTAATTTAGAGTGGAGAAATAGTAGTACTTATGCATGAGGTGAACTTGAAGTAAACATTAAAGTAGTAAATAAGTCAGAGATTGACACGGTCACCTCTAAATGTAAAACAATTACAGTCTTATTTCATTTTTTAAAAATATGTCAGGAAATGTTTTAGTATAAATTTTTCTGCTAAATTTACACTGAAATGGGAGCTGCTGGCACCCATTGTGATTAGCCTGTCTGGGGTAGATATAGAAGTGTTGTTGTAGCTGCCCATCTTCTAGCTTGTCCAAAGTCTTCATCCTTGATACCTTCTTCAAATTCCACCTCCTTTATAAAGTCTCCCAGAGGACACACAGGCACTAGAACTGATCTTCTTAGGTTTAGACTCTAGTGCTGACTATTGTTTGACCTTCTGTGAGTTGAGCTGCATTTCAGTGCCTGGGTTTGCTTATACCTAATAATGACTACCTAATAGTATTGTGAGGATAATTGAGTTACTAAGTATAAACAGATAGTAAATACCTATAAATGTGTCTTTCATATCTAGTTATTATGGTTAGACTTCACTGTAGACTTAATTCAATAAGTTATGTATTTGAACTAAAAGATTTTTGGAATTATTTTTTTTTTTTTTTTTTTTTTTTTTTTTTTTTTTGTCTTTTTGAGACATGGTCTCGCTATGCACTTCAGGCTGGCCTTGAGCTCACTTTTGTAGCCCAGGCTGGTCTTGAACTTGCATCGATCCTCCTGCCTCAGCCTCCCAAGTGCTGCGATTACAGGAGCGAACACCACGCCTGGCTTAAAAAGATTTTTTTTTAATGTTCTACTCCATGACATGCATGTTTTAACATAGATTTGATGTCTGCCTCCCTCCTTGATTCATTTATTTTTCTGAGACAAGTTCTCACTATGTAGTTTGGGCTGACCTGCTCACTATTGTGGTCCCCAGGCTGGTCTCAAGCTTGCAGAGATCCTCCTGGCTCAGCCTCTCAAGAGTGCTGAGATTATAGGTGTGCACCACTGTGACAGCACTGTGGGTGCCCACATTTGGGGTCAAGATGGCACACGTCCCAGCATCAGGGCCGAGACAGCTTGTAAAGCATGTGAGGCTGGGGATCAACTTGGGGTGCTTGTACTTACCAGGTAGGTGTTTATGCCTCTGAGCTATCTCTCTGACCCCACTTCTGATTTGTGAATTTATGAATCCCTGAACAGCTTTTACTGTTTTCTTTTTACTCTCTCAACTATTGCTTTATCCCACTTTGCTGTCCAGTAGATTTCGTGTATGTACAAAGCTTTTCTCAGGGAGAGATTCTGTTTCACTGATGATTATTAGTGTATTTATGGAAACTTAACACCACATATCTTGCTTTTCCAAGAAAATTGATTTCACAAATGATCAATGAGATAGACACTTTAATTTTGTAATTTAAGTATAAAACATGACTGACATTGCTATCTAATATTATTTCTACTCTTAAATATTTACCCAATACTTAATTGTTCTCAGAGTACTCCCTGACAATCTTATATAGGCAAGGAAATGTTCCTTCAGCAGACCATAGTGAGTGACTGTATTGCAGCTAACACCAGCCTAGGCACTAGAAAGGATTTTAGGACATGGCCTAGTATATGATTAATGGGAGAGTCTAAATTCAGACAGATCTGGGTTCAAACCTCAATTCTTTAGCTTACTTCCTAGATAAACTTGAGCAAGTTATTTTCTTTATTTGATACAGGATCTTATTACACAGTTCGGACTCATAGTAATCTTCCTGTCACAACCTCCTTTTACTGCTGGAATTATAGACGTGTGCCATCACACTGGGCTTCAGGGTGGTACAGTATGCCCAGGGCCCCAAGGCCTATGCAGCATGTGGTAACAGGAATTGCACTTGAGTCCTTTCTCTTGCTAGGCAGGCACTTAGACCACCAAGCTATCTCCTCGTCTCTGAGCAAGTTACTTATTTTTGTTTCCAGGTCCTCACTTGTGAAATGCAGGGAGGATATTATAGGGTTTCTGTGTGGATTGGATTAAACAAGCTGAGTAAAGTATTGGCACAGTACTTGGCACTCATTAAATGTTCAGTAAATGTTACATGTTACCAGCAGTTTTATTATAACAGAATGGGGACCTTTATTCTAACAAGCTTGAATTTTAACTGTCACATGGTAGCTGAAGAGGCCTTATGCCTCAGCCAAAGAACCCAAATAGAATATTTGAACTAAAAATGCCACAAAATGGAGGGCTGTTAAAGACTTCTATTCTCAAAATTAATGGAATGAGGATATGATGAGGCAGTGGAATATACACAGTAGAACAGAGATGTTTTTCTGTCCGATCCCCTGGGCTTTCTGCTTGCTTGCTTGCTTCCTTCCTTCCTTTTTTCCTTCTTTCTGACTTTGAGGGTCACACTATATGCATATGGGCCATGAATTCATTGTATAATCCATGCTGGCCTTAAATGCATGATAATCCTCTTGCCTCAGCTTGCTGAGGGCTGAGGTTACGTGCATGTGCTATTAGGCCAGCCTACATATTCTTTTTTTTTTTCCCCTCTGTATTTAGGATAGGGTCTACAGGGTCTTACTATGTAGATAAGACTCATAGTCAGCCTCTCAAGTGCTGGGATTCAAGGCATGCGTTACCATACACAGTCTCAATTGCCATCTCAGCACCCCAGAGGCAGGGCCAGACAGCTCACCATGATTGAACCCACCCCCTGTGCTCTGCCTAAGCAGGCTCTTTAGTCTGCTAAATTAACAATCTGGCCTTCGTATATTCTTTTAAAGAGAGTTTATCTGAGATTTGTAACCATGGTTTCATTAACCTAAAAGTTTGAAATTTGTGTTAAACCCTTTCCTTACCTGTGAATAGTACAAAAAGTAGGCCAAAAACCCTTGTGAAGGAGTAGTCTTTAAGCCTATAGGAGATTCCCACAGATGAAGACTGGACTCATGGGTTCACAATCCAAATCCACAGAATAATGACTATCTGAGCACCACTGAGCATGGTAGTGCACGCCCATAGTTCCATTTGGAGTAGGAGTAGGAATATAACTATTTGATGCCAGTGTGAGCTACATAGTGAGACCCTGTCTCTAAATAAATAAATAAATAAATAAATAAATAAATAAATAAATAAATAAATCACTATCAGCAAAAATTGACAGAAACAACAAACAACAGACTTCGATTTCCACTAACTTGGAAAAGTGAGTACTCTAAGGTACTGCAGCAGCTGCTGCCCCACCATCATCAGAACTCAGCCCCTGCCCAAAGGCAGCCCTGACCTATGGACTGGGGGTCACAGAGGTAGGACCTTTTGGTCTGCAGTCCCCGCACCCCTGCTGGAACTCAGCTTCTGCCCACAGCCTCGACCAGCAGGCAGGAGTGCAGGTAGGGCCTCTCAGCCTGTAAACCCACACTGCAACTGGAACTCTGCCTCTGCCCACAGCTTGTGACTATTGGGCATGTAAGTAGGAACAATAGGCCTGCACCCTTTTGCCAGTGGAACTTCTGACCCCTTCAGAACCCAGCTCCGTCATGTGCCGTGGAACCCTGCAGCAAAATTCCCTTCAGAGAGGTTGGGAATCAGACCCTACTAGCTAACCTAGGAGCTGAGCATCTTGCCAGAGGAGCATAGCAGGCTCTCCCCAAAAAGCTGCAGCCCAAAGAAGCTGAGCACAGCAGTCAGACCCAGCCAGGCACATCTGGAAAAGATCAAACTTGGTAGATCTGGACCCAAATTTCAGTATGTGCTAATAGCATAACTTCACCAAAGTTCTGCGCCAAAGATCAGAGATCACTGCTACACAGAATGATAAAGACAAGGAACAAAATGCAATCTTAGGTCCCAGGCCCTCCTGGAACAAATACAGGAGACAGGACCATAGAAGAAAATGGGAATCATGCAGCTGAAATCCCTGAATTAGTAACATCTGAAGTAAACAAATGCAGAAACATATAGAGGAACTCAGATAAGAGATAACCTCTGAATTAAAAAAAGAAATCTCAGAACTAATAGAGCCTAAAGTTAAAAAAAAAAAAAAAATCTGCAGAAAAGTATAGAGGAAATCAGATCAGAAATAACCTTTTAAATAAAAAAAAGTCATCTCTAAATTAATAGCATCTGAAGTAAAGGAACAAACAACTGCAGAAAGGTAGAGAGGAAATGAGAGCAAAAATAATCTCTGAAGTAGAAGAAGAAAGGATAACTATAATGAAAGACTTAAAGAAGACATTGATAAAAAATTAGAGGAGAATAGAAAAATGATGGAATCCTTGAATGACCAATATAGGAAAGAAATAGATCTCATGAAACAGTTTCAAAGAGATATACAAGAAAATAAAATCTCAATCACAGGCTAGCAATACCATATGAACAAAAGTGTAGATAGAGTTTCAGATCTTTAAGACACAGTTGCAGCTAGTGAAAAGGTAAGAAAGGATCTCTCTTTTTTTTAAATTTTATTTATTTATTTTCTTGTTTCAGAACCTTTGTTTGTTTATTCACTCATTTTTATGGCCAGCTCAGCCTGCCCCGAGGGCAGGGCTGGTGCAGCATGTGGTGCCGGGGATCGAACCACGGTTCCTGAAGCCGCCCAAGCTTTCCTAAGCAGGCGCTTTAGGCCACTGAGCCATCCTGTCAGGCCTCCGAGAAATGATCTCTTAAAAACAACCAGGATGTAAGAAAATATAATTCAACATCTGTAAGATGATGCAAAAATGAACAACCTGAGATTAATAGGAATCAATAAGAAGGCAGTCAACACAAATGATATAAAAATATGAGCAGAAGTAACAGCTAGAAACTTCCCCAATATGAGAAAACAATCTTAAATTCAGGTAACTGAAGCATATAGAACCCCCCAAAACACCAACCCAACTAAAACACACCCAGACATATAATAGTCAAGAATCCCAAAATCCAACAGAAGGATGATATACTAAAAGCCGCTAGAGAAAAAGAAACCGATCACATTTAAAGGGAACCCAACAGAATAACGGCAAATTTCACTTCACAAACCATCAAGTCAAGAAGGGCATGGAGTAGAGTGCTTCAAATCCTCTATGAAAACAAATTCCAGCCCAGACTGCCATACCATGCAAAAACTCTCTTTCAAGTATGAGGAACAAGTGAAATACTTTGAGGACAAGGAACAGCTAAAGAATTTCATGATGTCGCCGGGCATGGTGGCTCACGCCTGTAATCCCAGCACTTGGGAGGCTGAGGCAGGAGGATCGCTGCGAGTTCGAGACCAGCCTGGGCTACAAAAGTGAGCTCAAAGCCAGCCTGAACTGCACAGTGAGACCCTGTCTCAAAAAGCCAAAAAAAAAAAAAAGAATTTCATGATGTCAAAGCCAACCCTACACAGACTACTAAAAAATATTTTAGAGAGGGGCCAAAATGACCTGAACTCAACAAATGAGACCAGAAAGAACATACCAAATGGGGCAACCAATTAAACAAGAGAAAAAGGAGTGAAGAGTAGTAAGTAAAAGACATGTCAATCATAACTCAATACATTTCAAGTATAACCATCAATGTAAATGGACTCAATTTTCCAATTAAAACAAATAGACTGGCAGAGTGGATAAGGAAGCAAAATCCAACAATATACTGCATACAAGAAACACACTTAACTCATAAAGAAACTCATAGGCTAAAAAAAGGATGGAAAACAATACTACATACCCCAGCAGCTCAAAAGAAAGCAAGGGTAACAATCCTATTTGCACACAGTCTAAACTTCCAACCAAAATTGATCAAACAAAATGAAGAAGGCCACTACATACTGGATAAGGGAAAAATTCAAGACAAAGAGGCAGTACTCATAAATATGTATGCACCCAGCATGGAAGCACCAAGGTATATAAGAAAAATCTTAGTGGACATGAGAAATCTAATATCCAGTACCACAGTCTTAACAGGAGAACTTAATACCCCTTTATCCCAGAAAGATAGGTCAACTAGACAAAAAATTAGCAAAGAAGTAGCAGGACTGAACCAGATCTTGGAACAATTAGACTTAAGTGGACATACACAGAATGTTCCACCCAACCACTTCTCAGTACACATTTTTGAGCTGTACACAGGACATTTTCCAAAATAGACCACATACTAGTGCATAGGTCACGCTTAAGTATATCCAATAGAAATGATCCCATGCATATTATCTGACCACAGTGCAATGAAACTGGAAATAAATGACAGAAGAAGTCACAAGAACCCCAGAAATACATGGAAATTAAACAACACCCTTCTCAGCAACGAGTGGGTTACAGATGAAATTAAATAAGAACTTAAACAATATTTATAATTGTCTTAGTTACTTTTTGCTTGTTGCTGGGACAAATGCCCAACACTCAAAATGAAGGAAGGAAAGATTTATTAGCTCACAGTTACTAGAGGTTTCAGTCCTTTTTTTTTTTTTTTTTTTGGTCTTTTTGAGACAGGGTCTCACTATGCAGTTCAGGCTGGCCTGGCCTTGAGCTAACTTTTATAGTCAAGGCTGATCTCAAACTTGCAGTGATCCTCCTACCTCAGCCTCCCAAGTGCTGGGATTACAGGCATGCGCTACCTACCATGCCCAGCTTGCTTTCAGTCCATATTCAGCTGGCCCAAGGCTGAGTGGAACAGGGCAGAGAGCATCCAGTTCATGGCAGTGGAACAGCAACAATAGTGACAGAGGCAGGGGAGTAGAGAGCAACAGTGCTTGTCTGTCTGTCTGTCTGTCTGTCTCTCTCTTTTTAAATTACATCAGGCTCTCTGCCTTAGCCTATCTGCCTTAGCCTGCACCCATAATCCCAGAAGTACTTAAAACGCACAATCCCAGTGGATCATGGATCAAGTCTCAATCTATAGAATTCCCCCCCCCCCATGATTGCATGAGGCTTTGGGTGGACAACTAGACATAAACCATAACAGCAATTTAATGAAAAGTCAAACACAACCTACTGAATGTATGGGATGCAATGAAAGCAGTTCTTAGAGGGAAATTTATAGCTCTGAATACACACATTAAGAAAACAGAATGGGAACAAATAAATACTCTTGCACAGCACCTAAGCCAACTAAAAAAGGAAGAAGGAAACCCAAAGGCCAGAGACGGGAGGAAATTATAAAGATCAAAGCAGAAATGAATTCAATCAAGACAAAGAAAACAATACAAAGAATTAATGAATCAAGAAGCTGTTTCTTTGAAAGGTACTTGAGCTTAACATCACTGTCTTTCTGAATATCAAACATCTTACACTTAACTTGGGATCAGTATTTTCCATCCATCATTGATATTCTAATAAATCCCTCTACAATGTGGTAAAAGCAGTTACACATTTTTACACATTTAGAAATCTAAGTATATACAAAATTGTTGTAGTTGGTCAATCTTATGGCATTTTTCATAGTCTCTTACTTCTATTTAATACCCTTTTTGTTTTCTTGTAAACCAATCATTTACTTCAGAGAGAGTATAGCAGTAACTGAAATTACATTAGAAGCAGCACAAATCTAAAAGACAAGAATGGCAGGCATTCCAAGCATATTTTTAGTATTACCCATTGCTATTCTCAGTGTGAAAAATAGTTTGGTGGTTCTTGGGACCATTATGTAATTCATCCTGCGTATATGAGTGCATGGTTTTGCTCCTGCCATGTTTTCTATCTTTTCTGTTTGCAGTCACTTCATTGTTTAACACTTAAGTCCTTGGTTTACATTCAGCCGTCCATTTCGTCTGTGTGTTCAAGTCTATGAAAGTAAAGATTCTCAATGTAGCTATAAATAATCCTCTGAATCTCTGCTGTGTCTGTAATAATGTCACCCTTTTCATTCCTTGTTGCTTGAATTTGAGTTCTTTCTTTCCTCTTTTTGATAAGGTTACCTAGGCGCTTATCAATTTTATTTACTCTTTCAAAGAAACAGCTTTTTGATTCATTAATTCTTTGTATTGTTTTCTTTGCCATCTTCTTTAAGGCCTATATGAAGATTCCATTATTTATATATATTTTTTATACTTTACAGTAGTTTAACAGCCAGAGCGAAAAAATAGTTTCCTTTGGTTGCACAAAGTCATTCACCAGGACCTGAAGCCCCTCTCTCTCTCTCTCTCTCTCTCTCTCTCTCTCTCTCTCTCTTTTTTTTTTTTTTTTTGTACCAGCAATCAAACTCAGGACCTTGTGTTTGCCAGGCAGGAACTTGAGACAATGAGCTATACCTAGATTCATAACATTCTGTTAACTCTTACACTTAGTATATAGTAGGTTTTACTTTTTCATTCTTTTTGAGATAGGGTCTTACAATGTAATTCACATTGCTCTTCAACTATGTAGCCCAAATTGGCTTTGAACTCATGGTGATTCTCCTGCCGAGATTACAGGTGTGTGCTACCACACTTGGCTTTACTGTTTTACATTTCTTATAAGTTTTCATAAAAAATAGTACAAATAAACTATTCTTTATGACTTTAAGAAACTTACTACCTGATTCCCTTTAACAGTATCCCACTAATATTTGGCTTACATTACTGTACTTTATTACTCGTATCTGCACTAGATTGTGTAAGAAATATTTTATAGATAAGATGAGAGGCTGGGCAGATAGCTCAACAGACTAAAACACCTGCTTAGGCAGAGCCCAGTGGCCAGGGTTCGCCAGAGTGCTGCCGGCCCTTAGGACTCACTGAGATGTTGATTGAGACTGGGTATGGTGGTGTGTGCCTGTAATCCCAGTGCTTGGGAGGCTGAACACAGGCAGATTACTGCAAGTCAGATCTACGTAATGAGACCCTATAGACCCTGTACTAAATACAATTAATCAAATGAGATATCTGCTAATGTATTCAAGTGTGGAATTGTTAATATCTAATGAGTACTTTTTATTTTTAGCAGGATGAAACTCTTAGAGGGTGTTATGGTTTCTATCTAGGTGATCCCCAAAGCTTCATGCATATATAGGTGGAACTTCTGGGAAGTAATTGAACCATGGGGCTGTGGCATTCACCAGCAGATCAACCCACAGATGGGTTTAGCTAAAAGTGGTGTTGGAAGGTGAAGCCTAGTTGGAGGAGGCCTGGAAGGATCTGTCCCCCTCCTTCTCTTAGCTCTCTTTTTGCTTCCCAATGCCATCCCTTAAGCTCTGTTCCAAGTGGCTCTGCTCTGCGGCTTTGCCTTGGAGCCAGCTAATTATGGACTAAAACCTCTACAAACTGTGAGCCAAAACAAATCTTGCCTTTTTAAATCTCTGGGTGTCATGCAAGTACTAGCAACAAAGAAAGTAGTAATTAAGACAGAAACATTTAAGAGTTATGAGATTTACTTACCCATAACCCAAATCAAAAATGAAGCAAACCATGTTTCTTGTACCTTTGTCTATTGTGGTCTTGTCTGTCATCTCAGTTATTGGCAACCCAGAGAGGAGCTGTTCAGGAGTTGTCAGGGTGGATGATGGCAAAACTGTCATGTTCTAGCTCTGTGCTATTTTATTATTATTTTCATCACTGACTACTTCTCGCATTCATAGTCTGAAGTTCAACTGTTCAATGCTGTGCTCAAACCATTTGCTTCTTTCCCCTTTTGTTTTTTTCTACTCTTGAAAATGTCATTGTGCACTTAAAGTATCACATAATGGGAAATGAATGAAACAACTCAGAGTAACACAGTGTTCATATGTCCTGTACTCTCCGAGGCATCAGTGTTCCCTGCTGCTGATTTGGACCAGAACTGTGGATGAACAAGGCAGCTAAACAGACTCTGCCTGGAATTGGCACTCATGTCCTGCCAGAGAATGCAGAGACAGGTACCTGGCTGGTGCCCTTCCGTACCAGTTAGCCTGGTGAGCAGTTCAGGATTGTGGATTCCATCTGTTTCCTGGGCAGAGGGCACACAGTACTAGAAATAGACATCAACAGGAGGTGATTGATTTAATACCTCATAAAAACCAATACCTTCATGAATATTTGATGTCTTCTATATGGTGTCATGAATATTTGGTGGCTTTTTCTTTGATTCCCTATGATCTATGTTTTGCAGATATAGCACTTGTTTTTTACTGTATCAAAATTTGCTTCTAAGTTCATATTTCTTACTTTTTTTTTTTTTTACTTTCTGTAGTAGAATTGGACCTTCTTTTTTTTTTTTTTTTTTTTTTTTTTTTTTTTTTTTTTTTTTTTTTTTTT
>PVJA010027929.1:0-28245 GCA_004027025.1 Myocastor coypus
CACACACACACACACAAAGGGAACATTGTCAATGTCTGGGGACATTATGATGTCACACAGATGGCAATGGGTAGTGAGCATGAGAATCTGCTGACAGAAGACAGAGGCTGAGAATGTTGCTAAACACTTTGCAGTGCACAGGACAGCACCCCCGCACCGAATACTCCTGCATGTCCTACTCACCAATGATTCTGAGCCTAGAAACCCTGCCATGGGTCCAGCAGAATTCTGTACTTAAACCCAGGAGAGCAGTGGGGAAGTATAAGAGATAATGGTGACAAGCCGGGCGTGGTGGCTCACGCCTGTAATCCCAGCACTTGGGAGGCTGAGGCAGGAGGATCACTGTGAGTTCGAGACCAGCCTGAGCTACAAAAGTGAGCTCAAAGCCAGCCTGAACTGCACAGTGAGACCCTGTCTCAAAAAAAAAAAAAAAAAAAAAAAAAAGAGATAATGGTGACAAAGCTCTGGGAACATGTCCATAAATCCATAAATGTTGGGCATGGAATGGCATGCTGCTTTCTGGGCAACGACTCGATCCTGTGGGGCCTGTCCAGCAACTGATGGCACCTGTGCTACCAATGTGAGATGGAGCACAGCCTGATCTGCAAACATGAAGGGCACTAGACAAAGCCATGGCACTGCCTTGGATTGGGGTCCCACCCAGTCATGCTCGCTGCCTGTCAGGCCACCCAAGTCAGGCTCCAAAGAGAACTGGATTGAAGGGGTGACAGGGGAAAAGCTCTAAGCAACACTCAGCTGGGGATCAGTTGGCTGACATACGCCATGGGCCACATTTTGTGGAATGAGATTACTCTTTACTCTTGGAAATAGTTTCTCCATCTCATTTCCTCTCCAGCACAAGGTGTGTTGCCTCATACACCATCCGCCACTGGGGGAAAAGTGGTTGCTCCGCACCAGACTGCAAATAGCAAGGAATTGAAATACAGATGCTATTTCATTTTCAGCTCTTTTCTTTCAGAAAAGACCTCATATTAGCATAAATGTGCCCTCAAAATGTTGGTGATATTTGTCATTTCTTGTCTTAGAGGTTGGTCTAGGACTCTGTCCTTAGCTAACACTACTCAGAACCCAAAGTCCAGGTCTGGTTTACATAGCATACCTTTACTTCTCATTTTATTCATCTTCAAATGATCAGATAGAAAGTATTCCAGGAATATGAAGATGACTCAAATGAAGAAGTCATTTAAAAAATACAGGATCACATTGATTGTATAATAGATACTGATAGTTTCAGTAAATATACCTAACAATAAAATAAAAATAATTTACTTTCCACAAACTAGAGTTAGCATTCTTTATTTATTTATTTTTTTTTAACCAATATGTTTTGGAATAATTTTGAGCTTTTACTATGTGGGGGAAAAGTATAAAGAATTATATACCTTACAGATTCTCCAAATGCTAGCCTATTGTGTATGGCTCATTGCTTTTTTTTTTTTTTTTTTTTTTTTTTTTTTTTTTTTTTTTTTTTTTTTTTTTTTTTTTTTTTTTGTCTTTTTGAGACAGGGTCTCGCAGTACAGTTCAGGCTGGCCTTGAGCTCACTTTAGTAGCCCAGGCTGGTCTTGAACTTACGCTGATCCTCCTGCTTCAGCCTCCCGAGTGCTGGGATTACAGGCGTGCGCCGCCATGCCCAGCTGTGTTATGGCTCATTACTTACAGTGCTAGCAACAACGTCAGAGAATTAACAATGATGTGACACTATTACCCAGTCTAGGGACCTTCTACCTTTGCTATTTGTCCTGCCAATGTCCTTTCTGTCATCCAGGATCCAACTCACTATCAAATGTTCCATTACCTGTCATGTTTCCTTACTTAATCTAAAAAATTTAATAATTTTTTTCACTTAAGTAGCTTTATTTTTTAGTGCACTTTATGCTATTATCAGCGAAACTGAGCTGGCAGTACAAAAGCTCTTAATGAGCACACCCTCTTCCCCTGTCCAGACCCATGGAGGAGGGGCACTGCTATGGTCCATGAGCCTACACTGTCACATCCTACCACCCAAAGCCCATCATTTCCATCAGGGAGTGCGGGAGGAACGGGCTGCCCAGCAGGAGGTGACTCATGGGAATGCAAGCAAAGTTGCTTCTGTATTTCCAGCCATAACTAGTTCCATCACTAGCCCTACGCCTTCAGCTCTGCCTCTCATCACATCAGCCACTGCATTAGGACTGCAAGCCTTGCTAGGAACGGTGCATGTGATCTGGGTCATGTGTTCATTTGACTTGTCCACAAGCCCCCTCCCTATAGACCCCATCCAGGAATAATTGTTGTCCATGAAACTAGTCTCTGGTGCCCCAGAGTTGTACATTCTGTGGGTTTGGACAAATGTATAGCAGTACATAGGCACTAGTATGGTGTCACAGAGTAGTCTTCCTGACCTAAAGCATCCTCTTTGCTCACCGCCCCTGCTCTCCTCAGCAATCTCCCATCTTTTTGCTATTTCCATATACTTGCCTTTGGATATACTAACATTTAAGTCATATATGCATTCTTTATACTTCTTCCTAGCTACTATGAGTTCAAAATTATTCTAAAACTCGGGCCTGGCGGGATGGCCCAGTGGTCTAAAGCGCCTGCTTGGGAAAGCTTGGGTGGCTTCAGGGACCACGGTTCGATCCCCGGCACCACATGCTGCGCCAGCCCTGGCCTTGGGGAGGGCTGAGCCAGCCATGAAAATGAGTGAATAAACAAACAAAGGTTCTGAAACAAGAAGAACATAAATAAATAAAAATTTAAAAAAAAATTATTCTAAAACATAAAGCTAAGAAATAGAGAATTCTAGGTCTATTTGAGGGAAAATAGGCTATTTTTATTTCAGTTACTGTTTTTATTATAAATACTTGCTGAACTTGTTTAAATCTGCCAAATACATTATCAACATGATAATGTATTTTATTTTAGTGATTTAATATAGAACAATCTCCATATTCTTGGAATGATTTCTACAAGGTCACTTGTAAAACAGTATGTGAGGTAAAATACACTGTGAAAGCCAATACTGGCATTCCGTTCCAGGTACTAGGTGAGGACACTGAGGCCCAGATTGCCCTGCAGTTGGAATCATACAGGATATAGCCTCAGTTTCCTCGTGTTGATGCCTTGAGGGGGAGGGGTAGTGTCTGGGCAGGGCCCCTGCAGGCATTGCTGTGCCTGAGACAGGCCAAGCAGCTGTGACACTGAGACAGGAAGAAGAACCCAAAGCCTTCATGCTTCCTCTTGATACCCTGTCCCCAGGTCATTCCTTGGGAGCTGTCCTTCACCCTTCAGCCCAAACGTTCCCTCTGCACGGAGCATTTCCTGAGCCCCAGAGTCTCCTCATCTCATCTCTGTTATCATCCACCTCATGGTCAGTCACTCAAGCCTGAGAAGATGACATCCACTGTCCTCCTCGACCAAGGCTCTAATCTGGGTGTGAAGGAAAATCTCCAAGTGTCTCTCGATGTAGGCAGGAAACAAGCTACAGCTGCACTTTACAGACACCAGAACATGAATGTGTTCTTCAATTAGAAAGGAAACACATGCTTACAGCATTGCCATTACTAAAACTTGCAAATTTCAAACCACTTTAAAGGTACTGTATATACACTATAAATATATTATTTATATAAATTCTGTTTGAGATTAGCTATTAGATCTATCATTAGCTGTGATTAATGAATATATTAAATAAAGAACCACGTTGATACTATATTAGATTTTTTAAAATATTCTGATAATTATCAAGGTAATTGGTTTCCTATGTTAGTAATTTTTTTCAAGCTTTGAAATATAACAGATGAATAAAAATCATACATGGAGTTGCATAATGTTGGACAGCAATACACCACCTATATGATGATGGTCCCCCAACATTATAATGGAGCTAAAAAATTCCTACTGTCTGGCAACATCATAACAAGTGTAAGTTCATAGTATAGGTCATTACTCATGGCCCATGTAAGCCAGCTTAGGTCATTGCGGGATATACAAAAGTATAGTGCATGGAGCTATGCAGAATACATAATACTTGATTATGAGAATAAATAATATGCTAGTATTTATGTATTTGCTATGCCTTTATGGTTATTTTATATTGTACTCCTCCCACTTAGATATTTTTATGTTACTATGAAGCACCTCCAGGCAGGTCCTTCAGGAGGACTGTGGCAAGCAGCCTTATTATCATAGCAGCTGACAGCTCCATCTCTTTGCTGCCCTGACAGGATATGGAGGAAGACAGTGATGCTGATGATCCTGGTCCTGCAGAGACCTAGGACAGTGGGTGTACAGCTTGACAAGAAGCTCATAGAGTAAAATGTGATAGTAAAACTTATAAAGATATAAAGAAAATATTTTGTATAAATGTGCAAATCTTTACCAAAGTGCTATTATGAAAGAGTTGGAAAACTAAAAATTTAGAAGTCAAGAAGATGCAGCAGCCGGGCGTTGTGGCGCACGCCTGTAATCCCAGCACTCGGGAGGCTGAGGCAGGAGGATTGGTGCGAGTTCGAGACCAGCCTGGGCTACAAAAGTGAGCTCAAGGCCAGCCTCAACTGCATAGCAAGACCCTGTCTCAAAAAAAAAAAAAGAAGAAGAAGAAGATGCAGCATCTGAGGTTAACTTCTAATTAAAGAGCACTTTAGTAAGTTTAGCCTAAGCATAGTGCTTATAGAGTCTACAGTAATAAGCAGGAATGTCCCAGGCCCACATGTTCTCTTCCCACTTGATTGCTGAGCCATTTGGAGCAACTTCAGCTGTGCAAGCTCCAAGCCTGGCCAGTGCCCCAGACAGTGACCCACTTCCTTTTCCTGATACTGCGTTTTTCTGCAAGTGTCTCTCTGTTCAGATACACAAATGCATCTGATTGTGCTACACATGCCTATAGTATCCAACAGCAAGACTTGCGGCCCAGACTCAGACCCTAAAATCAATGCACTCTACAGATGTGCATGTGCGGTGGCCTTTCCAGCTGTGTTCATGTTGGGACCCCATCATACTCACATATTCTTGAGTGACTCTCTTAAAATAATGTGATTTTTATGTACATCAGGAAATGATTAGCACAAAAGTTAATTAGCATACCCATCACTTCAGAGCATTTTTTGATGAGCTACTCTCAGCAAATTTCAAGTATATAATATGTTATTATTAATCATAAATCTCATTTACATGTGAAGTCTAAAGACATTGAAGTCATAAAGACCAAGCAAGAAGCTGGTCATGAGAGCCGAGGGAGGTAGGGAGACGTTGCTCAGAGGACATAGACTTTCAGTTATAAAACAAGTCCTGGTCACCTGCCGTTCCATAATGATTAAAGTCATTAAATGAATTGTGAATAGGGAGGTTCTTTTGTAGGTCCTTTTATTTTTAATCTTTTGAGATAGAATCTCATTAAGTCATTAAGCTGTCCAGGCTGGCCTTGAACCTGCAACTCTCCTGTCTCAGCTTCCTAGAGTGCTGGGATTATAGATGTATGCCTGGTGGTAAACACTATTCTGTGGCCAGCATGGTGTGCCCAGGGTTCCAGGAATCGAATCTGGGCCTTGTGTTTTCCAGGCAGGTGCTTAAACTGTTGAGCTATCTCTCCAGCCATGATAAACACTATTCTATAAAGGATTCTAAGTTTGCACTGAAGGACTAAAGGGGCCCATGACACACTATTCATTAATCCTTGCCTTTAAGGACTCTGGAGGCCTCACTAACCTTGGTAACTTTCATAACCAGCACAATGCTTTGGCACATAATAGATGCTCAATAAACAAGTCTGGTAAACCAAGTATCACATATCTATATGCAAGGAGAGTTGTATCCCATAGGTAAGTATGAAAGGCTATAGTTTAGATATAGACCTCACTGGGCTTTCCTTACTACATCTGTCACCTGGTGCACCTCTCTTTGCTCATCCCTCTTGTTCTGGGCCCATATCAGCACGTAGGCGGCATCTTCTGCCTCACCAGGCAGGACCCAGCATGAGGTCTGCTGTCTGTGCTAGAGAGGGGCCACTGGCTCCTTTCTGCACCTACAATCTCCACCCAGGAGCTGGAAGACAGACACTGGGGTGCTGGTCTGACAAATGGTTCTAGTAAGTACCCTCTGGAGAACATGCAAAATGCAACGGTCCCCCGGCTGCCAACCTGCAAATGTCCACATATTCCTACTAATCTCAACTTGATTTTTGACAGGCACTGTCATTTAACTACAAGTCTTCTCTCAGAGAACAAAAATGACTCATGGAAAGACTGATGACTTAGAAAATATTGCTAGCGTCAAGCAGACCCATAAATGGGCTTGCCAAACAGTAGGGTTTGTGGCGAGCCATCTTCCCCAACAATGCAGCAGGCAGAACTCAGACAAATTTGCAGCCATGGGCAGCAGGCAGCCCAGAGGCCCCCCTGGAGTCCATGCTGCTTCTCTCCTATTTCAAGATCACTCTGATTGGCTAATAAGATGTCGTAAGCATGAGATTAATTAATGTGAATCATAACCTCAGTTGTGCTTCCCTCTCAGTAGCCTTCATTGCCCGCACCAAAAATACAGGTTTTCTGCACAATAAACACTTTTTATAATGGCAATAAGACTACTCCAGGGAGTGCTGTTATCACAAAATAATCATGGTCCTGAGGGATCAGCCTGGCCCTGTTTCAAGCCTGTAATGTGGGCATGGGGGGAGTGGAGCAAGAGAGGGCAGAGGTAAGGGGTGATTATATCGAAATGACACACCTCCCAAGGTGGCCGTTAGCTTAAAGCTTGAGATACCTCAGCTGAGGACATGTGGCTGTGAACAGTGTTGCAATGAGCAGCTGTGACTTTCTTGCATACAGCCATCTGCATTCATGTATTTTTAATGGTCCATTTTGGGGCCCGTCAACCTGCAAAACAAAACTTAGGCTTGGTTTTGAATTCTAGTTGGTGATAATGAATTCTAGTCCTCAATCTGTTCTTACCAGCTTACTTCTGCAACAGGAGAAGAAAGCTGAAGTTGTAGGAAAAACAAGCAACAGAAACACAGGCTCTTAACATCTTGCCTTCATAAAAGTGGCCCTGACAATGGAAAGACAGGAGAATCCCTGTCACACAGTTCGTGACTCAGCCCATTTAACTTGATTTCAGCACATTTTGATTACATACAAGTTTCCCTCCATAATTATTAAGGGTCATTTTTGATACCATAGCAAATTAATCACATAGCAGATTCATACAGCAGAGAGTTACAAGGGTGTTTTTTAATCACTGTAAAAATGTAAAGTAACAGCCAAAAGTTAAGAGAGATTCACATGAAAACTACCATCAGGGCACATGTGCAAATGATATATTTTACTAGCCAATGAGAACATACCATTGTTTGCAAAAAATGACTCCCAAACTCACTTGAGTTTTCTCTACAAATTCTCAGAGGAAAATATGGTTCCTTCAAGAAGCATTATTGCCTCAAATATTTCCCAGAGTCAAAGGCAAGTTATGAAAACTGAAGAGAAGACAATTTTCATATTAAAAATAGACCAAAAATTGGCCTTCTCCTAATAGGTAAACTGTGCTATGATTAAGGAATTGAGGTGAGGGCTGGAGATGTAGTTCAGTGGCCAAATGTTTGCCATGAGGCAAACATGAGGCTCTGGGTTCCATCCCCAGCACAGAGAGGGAGGAAGAGAGAGGAGGGAGGGCGAGAAAGAGAGGAAGGGTGCCAGGGTCCCCTGTATGTGGGGTAGTGGTTTAACAGTAGTCTCTACTATAAGAAAATTGAAACATAGGTTCAATATAAATGTGATGTGCCCATTTATCCTCCTGCTGAAAAGAATACACACACACACACACACACCCCACAAAGAAATGAATGGAAGTCAACATTTATTTGAGGCAAATCTTGTTCTCTCTGTCCTTTACCATTAATTTACAATAATGCATGTCATCTTAAGCCTTAAGGTCTTACCTGGGGTGAGATCGAAGTCACCAGAGCTAAATTGGTTTCTAAGCCATCCAGAATATGGACACACTTGGTTGACAGGCAAGCAACGCTGCCAAATGCTGCTAAATCCCCTCTGAAAAAGCAGCACAACTTTCTGCATTCCCAGAAGGATGATTCTCCCTAAACAAATGTTGCTATTTTGTAACTGTTCCTTAAAATCATCCCATGTACAAAGGAGAAAGAAGCAAGATGGTTTTAATCTTTCAGTGACATTGATTCAACCGATTCAGCATTTGCTGGAGACGGCATGTTCCTGTGTTTTAATTTCATCAGGCCAAAATTGTTTATAAAATGTCATCTGCGAAACAATATTCCATTTTAATCATGATTTCTCTTAAGAAAGAGAAACGTAAACATGTCAACATGACACAAGAGAACCACAATGTGTCTTCCTAATACAATAATAGCCATAGGTTTATGAACCATTCGATGAAACAGCCAAAGGAGAAATGAGATCATTTGGCTCCGGTTGCTGAGTGTAATAGATCTCCCCTTGGTTAAGATAGCTTGGAACAGGCTGAAATGATTAATGGGAAAGCTCCATGGTGTAAAAACTGCTTAATGTAAGAGTGCAATATGGCATGCAAACCAAACTAAAACAACCATAAATATTTTAGGCACCTTATAAAGATTTAAGAATATTTATTCCACATATAAATCCTTCCTGTAGTATCAGTGAGAGCCCAGAGTCCAGAGGTCTGGCACACTGAAATACAAGGGCTGTGTGCCTTCTTTCTGTTTGCATTTTCCTGTGATGATTAAACCAGATTAGTTGGCTAACTGCTTCCAAAATGAGGCAAAAATCCCCAGTGCCAATCCTTTTACAGCTTTGTCAGCACTTAGTGCTCAAAGAAATCCGATCTCCAAAGCTTTCAAAAAGGGACCTGGGGCCAGAGAATCCCCTTGGTAGTGCTGTATGACATCTCAGGTCTCCTACTTCAGTACTCACCAAGGTATGATCTTGAGTCAGGTGAGGGAACAAGGCCTCCTGGGGATTGTTATGCATGCAGCTCTCAGGCCCCAGCCCTGACCTGCTGAACCAGCCTCTGCATTTGACCAAACTCCCCAGTGATCCACATGCACATCAAAGTTGGGGAGAGCCTGAGTTATGCCCTCACCACTCATACCTCTCCCATTCTTACCTCTATCCCCCATCTCTAGAAGGCTCCCCAGAGTAGAGTTAAAAGGGTAGATAGTATGATAGCAGCTTTGCCTAGATATGCTTTGTGATCTTACCTAGATCCTTATAAGCCTACTATTATACTTTGGATGTTGAATGTCCCCTAAAAGACATTTGTTAAAGGCTTGGTCCCAGGATAGAGCTCTTTAGAGGTACAGCTTAATGGCAGATCCTTAGGTGTTTGGAGGTGTGCCCTCAATAGGGACTAGAGCACCCTGGCCCCTTCCTCTCTCTACTGTCTGGCTTGTGATGTAAGCAGTTTTGTGACACCACCAGCTCCTGCCACGATGTGCTGCCTCATCAGACACAAAACAATGGGACCAGTCAGCCATGGACTGGGACCTCGGAGACTGTGAACTAGAATAAATCTTTCCTTTCTAAGTTGTTCCAGGATGTCATTACAGTGATGGAAAACTAACACACTTAATATTCCTGAATCTGTTTTCTCTCTTTAAAGCAAGGGAAAATGATAGCAACGAAATAGATGACGAGAGGATGAAATATGATGACACAACCAGAGGCTTACAGTGAGAGGCCTGGTGCACAGGAAGTGCTGAGCAGCGGCAATGACTTCAGAGAGAGGGATGAGCACACAGGGCCGAGGTGAGTATCACAAAACTGTTCCCAAGTCTTCTTCCTACTTCTTTCTCTATTCAGTGCAATTAATCTGTAACACCAAGATGCTCAGATGCTGGAACAAGAGAGAAATGATGGTAACAGGAGTGTAATTATGGGCTGGCTACTTTTCTTCTGTGTCAAGTCACTCTGAAACTTAGAAGCTTAAAACAAATATTGCAGTTTGTGTAAGTCAGGAATGGCAGTCCATCTTAGCTGGTTGTTTTGGCTCCCAGAATATCAGGAAGATTGAACTAAGATATCGGCGCAGGCTGCAATCAGCTGAAGGATATACTGAGCAAAGAGACTCGTCTCCAAGACAGTTCCCTCACATGCTGCTTAATGCGAAATGAAGGCTCTGTTCCTCCCTTCGTGGGCTTCTCCAAGGGTGATCCTACATGGTGGCTACCACGGTGGCTGGCTTCTCTCATAGCCAGCCCTGAACTGGCCTAATATTATTCATAGTCACATACCATCATATCCTCCGGAAAACCTTTCTGAGAAAGCCCTATGGTTTGGGCAGTAGCAGATGGCAGGCTTGGCCTTTCATCCTACTTGGATCCCTAAGTCCCCTAGAAACATGAAGAAAATATCCCAGTTCACACCCGCATATGGCCTCAAAGTGATTTCTCTTCAACAGAATCACTGGCCGTAAATCTCTACCACCTGGAGGTAACAGAGCCCAGGTAGGGTCCCTGCTACAATTTATCAAGTAGCTCCCTAGGCTCACGTCAGAAAAGTCTTTGGCGATTGGGAAATCTCCAGTCCAGTCTAGAAAACTCTCTCCTGTCCTCAGCACTTTTCCATAACTGGCTAAAGTGCTTCCAGATTCTTCCAGATCTGCAATGTCATTGTGATTGCCAACCTGCCTGGATTGAGACAGGCCTACGAAAGTGCCAGGTGTGCTTGGGTGTGTCCCTGACAAGGTGAGACCTTCTCTGAGTGTGTGAGGGGTGCCATCCCATAGGATATGAGCCCACATGGAAGAAGAGAAGAAGAAAAAGGAATCCAGGTAGCCATGCAATCTCGATTCAGCTTGATAAGGTGCCTCCCACCGTCACCTGCAGACACAAGATACACACCTCCTTACCTTTCAGTGTGGTCTTGGACCAGTAACTCTCCAGGGAGCTTCCAGTCTCTCAGCCTTTCACTGCAGTTGTATCATTTGGTCCTCAGACTTTCATATCCTGAGACGGAGCAGCTACTGATTTCTCCGGCTCTCCGCTGTGCCATCAGCCACTGTAGACCGACTGCCCTCCGATCGTGTAAGTCAATCTAATAAGTCCCCTTTCACAATTATATATAAATTCTGTTGGCCCTGTGCCCCTCAGAGGACTCTGACCAATATACATCTTTGTTCTGGGTGGCCCTAGCCTATATAGAAACCTCTGTAATAGCCTCAGAACCCTTTCTAGATCCTTCATCATTTCCAAGCTCTTGAGGAATTTGGAAATTATATAGTTGTATGTATCTCTTAATATTCCCCAAAAACCTAAAATAGTGGGGCCACGTCTACTTTTGTTCAGTTTGTGTATACTGTAACCTAACACAATGGCTAACACATAGTCAGGTCTCTTTTAAGTCCATTTTATTTGTCCATTCATCCTATAAATATCGCTTAGGTCCTACTGTGTGCAGAGTTTTAGGCACAACAGATACAGCTATGAATAAAACCAGCAAATTCCTTCCTCTAACAGAGAATTCATTCTAAAGTGGCAGACACATAAAAAAGTAATAGCCAAACAAAACATGTGAAAATATAACATACGTTTTAGAAAAAACAAAACGAGAGGACAGAGTGATAGCAAGGTGTGGGGGGGGGTGCTCTATTTTCCCCAAAATGGTTAGGGGAAACCCCTGAAGGTCATACCTGAGCAAAGTCCTGAATGACTTGAAGACACAGTCATGAGGGTATCTATGAAAAGAACATTCTAGAAGGTGGGAACAGCTAGTACAAAGGCTAGGGCAAGACTGTGTTGGCAGGTCTAAAGAACATCCAGGGGAGCCACGTACTGGAGTAGAAGATATAGTAGATGGCATTATCAGGAGTGAGGGTAGGGAAGCCCAATTATACTGAGCCTTGTGGACCACTCTCTACAGAGTCTGATCAGCATTCATTGTGGCCTAAATATAGTGTTATCAAAAAGAGCTGCCTACTCACTGGGATAAGGGTGAAAGCACAAAATGTCACTGCAATTCTGTCCACTCTGTTGGGCACAGAGATGAACAGCAGATGAAGCAGTCATCTGATCTGTCCTCTGGGAGGAAAAAAACATTTGCCACAGAGTTAAAATATGGCTAAGTAATAAGAAGACAATGAGGAACCCTTGCTTCTGAGTTGGGGATAGCTACTACTGCTTCTCACTCACATGTCATTGATGTGTTCTTTATACATTCTTTTTCTTATGCCTTCAGAAGCCCCAACAAAGGAGGATGTATTAGCCAGAGGCCTCACACAGCAAAGCACCTGCCCCTTTGTCAATTGTACCCACAGATGGCAACAGCATACAGCACAAATAGAGACCTTCCAAGATTAAGCAACTTGCTCAAAAACAAACCCATTTAAGTGGAAAAATTCAGATTTGAACTCAGATAGCCTAATTTTAGGCCCTCTCTCTCCCAAGTAACTTCCTTATAGTCATCTGAGCTTCTGAACCCGGTCTAAGAAAGCAGAAACAACTAAAGAAAATACAGAGACCCCTCAAGATGATAAAGTACAGCTTTGTGATGCCCAGAATGGTTGTAAATGTAGCAATAGACTTTAATGAGCTAAGAATTCTTTTAGTTCAATAAAGTGATTTGTATCTGTCAGAATTCTATACTCCCAAGTGACAAAAACCATTATTTCTGCTCAATCTCCTGCAAGTTACCATGTCTTGTTTATCTTGTTCTCCACACAAAAAGAGGAGATCCTTTTCTTCCTGAAATTTCAGTTCACTCCTGCTGGACTTTTCTGGCTTCTGGTTTTGTCCTTTCAGGGTGTTTTTCTGTTCACTGGAGGAGCAGTTGGGACAATATCCACCAAACCCAGACAGCAAGCGCAGTGTCATCTATTTCTCCACCTATGTCCACAGCAGACATGACTAATTTATGCCCTTGGCTTTCTGCCTGTCACGAAGAGGATTTCCCAGCCTGTCTCAGTACTTCACTTTCAGACTAACAATGGATGGCAGTTACACCTATGTGCCATCTTTAAAGTTACATATTTTCCCATGGCTTTGGAACACCCCTTGGTTATTTCAAAGAGTGCCACCCAGAGTTCTTAGTTTATGTTAATGAATGCAGACAACTGGGAAGAAGCAACAATGTAGGAAGGGTGTGAAATGAAGAGCATGGAGAGTGCTGAGAGGGGGTTGGGCGGGAGAACTGAGAATCTTCCTCGCCCCTTGGGAGGTTCTCCTCCCGTAAAGATCCAGACAAGAGAAGACTGTCCAGATTAAGAAAACTGTAGTTGAAATAGAGACAATTTTTCAAGTGTTTTCTTAAAGCAGTGGGTCATGAAATCAATTTGCTGGGTCATGCCCACCATATCTTAAAAATGAAGTAATAAAGTAAAGTAGTACATGTGATTGGCGATGCTCATTTCCTCTCCCCAGCACACATTTGTCCCTGGCTGCAACGCAAATGCTTCATCTTACTGAGTCACAGTCTGTGGTAGATCACATAATGGTTGCCTCCAAAACCACCCACATCCTAATCCCCTGAAGCTGTGAACATATTAAACTTCATAGTAAAAGGGATTTTGCCAGTAGAATTAAGGTCATTGATCAGTTAATCTGAAAATAAGAAGATGTTCCTGGATTACATATCCAGTGATTTCTAAATGTGTGGGACCTGGGGTGAAGGACCAACCATTGGACTTCTGAGCCACAGGACTTCTGACTCACAAACCTAGGAGATCATGAAGATGTAAGAGCCTCTAAAGTCGTGCCCACTTGTTATGGCTGCAGCAGGAAACAGAGAGGTTAAAAACAAGAAAAGTTTGTGCTTCTGGGCAGTGTGGAACTAGCGCTGCAGCCTGAACCCTCCAGCCACCCACGCTTTTTCAGTAGCTTGGAGCCCTGTGCAAGGATTCCAACATTTCCACTGCAGATAAATGGCATAGCAGAGTCAGTTGTCTGGTTTCAAGGGAACCAAAATTAATGACCATATGTATATGAAATGTTCAAAATAGTAATTATTATAATTATGACCTTGGTTTAATAGGCAAATTTCTGGACTTCAGTTTCTTATCTGAAAAATGGAGGCAGTGCCACCTCCTACATTTGGTTGGGAGCAAGGACTAATTAGGGACAGCAATATAAAACCACAAAACTTTGTATTTAGGAGTTGTTAGATAAAAGATAATAAGGAAGAAACAACTAGTTGTCTGTCTCTATATTTGCCCTCTCTTTTTTCCTTAGGAGTTGAGCCTTTCATTTTCAGGGGCATGTAGCTACTCTGCTGTTATGGTTTATGTCTAGTCGTCCCCCCAAAGCCTCATGTAGTCACTGGGCGTGGACTTCTAGAGTTTGAGACTTGATCCATGATCCCTGGGATTATGGGTTTTAGTACTGATGGGATTATGGGTCGAAGTACTTCTGACATTATGGGTGTAGCCTAAGGCGGAGGCTAAGGTGGGGAGCCTGAATGTAATATAAAGAGAAACAGAGAGACAGACAGACTCAAGCTGTTGCTGCTGCTCTGCTGCCCTGATTGACAGGCTGTCTCTGCCACCATTTTGCTGCTGTTCTGCCGCCATGTACTGGATGCTCTCTGCCCTGTTCCACTCAGCCTTGGGCCAGCCGAATATGGACTGATACCTCCACGAGCTGTGAGCTAAATAAATCTTTCCTTCCTTCATTTTGAGTGTCGGGTATTTGTCTCAGCAACGAGTAAAAAGTAACTAAGACATCTGCATAAAGAGATACTTTCCATCCCCCTAGCAGCCTGATGCAGTCATGTGGCAAAGTGCTGGACATGTGGCTATTCCCAAGAGTAAGCCAAGCAAACAGGAGTAGCAAGCGATTAGAAGCTCAGAGAAGTGCTCAGCATGGTGCCTTGTATGTCTAGCAGTTATCAGCTACCTTGTTGATAGTGGTAGGAAAACAAACCACAGTTCCTAAAGCCTGGATCTTTAAGGTGCTTCTTGCAAAACCTGGATCCAATCTCCACTATTTTTGTGCACACCTCGCTGATGGAAATGGAAAGAAAGACTCTGTGGTGCTAAGATCACCCCACAGAGGAGTGCTGTCTGGAACTTGTACTGTTAAGCATGTAAATACGCTATTTACTGCTCACAGCATCAAGTATTACAACCCATATTGCAGCTGTCTGATCAACAGGATTATGATGCCAGTGATGTTTAAAAACTGAGACCACTATACGCATATGCAAAGGGTTCTCAAAAGGATTTCCAACATGTGCAAAGCAAATACTGAATCTGAAAATGTAACTAAGTTGGCAGGGAATTCTTTATAGAGAAAGTTTTAAACCCATAAGACAGACATTTTTCAATGTCTCAGATCAGCCACCAGGAAAAATAAACTCACCTGACATCTTTGTTCAGATTCATAAAGGAAATTAATTTATGGCCCATGGGGAAGTTACTTTCAATATACCCCAAATATGTTGTGTCAAAAGAATCAATAAAGATGGATGATTTCAAAATGAACATCCCAATGTAATTTGTTAGAGTACCCAAGACATCTGCATTTTCTAAATTAGTAGAAATTCATTTCTATTAATGAAATCGGGGTGAACAGAAATTTAGAAGCACTCTCTTTCTTCTAGAAAAGGCAAAGCATACACATGGAAACCTGTCTCCCCAGTTGTTACAGTTGAATTTGATAGCCAACTTGAATAATTTGAGGAATTGGCTAAGGGAAAAACTTGAGCACATTTCTGGGTTTGACTGGATGAGACATAGAGATGTGGTCTTGGGCTCTATGTCTAATTCTTCTCTTCTTTTCTGCAACTGTTCCCTTGTTCTATTTCTTGGCCACCATGAGCAAAACAGTTTTGCTTCACCTTACCATCCACCATGATATTCCTGCCCCAGAACCAACAGACCATGTACTGAATCCTCTTAGGGCATAAGCCCAACTAAACCTGTCCTTTTTTAAGTTGTACCAGATATTGTGTCCAGAAGTGGGAAAGCTGACTGGTATAGCAGTTACTTGGAGCAAGACTTCAGCCCACTCATGAATCTCAAGGTTCCATATTTCAAAAGAAAATGGAAATTATGATACTGAACTATGTTTCCTGCATAAACCATGAAAAAACTTTTAACTCGAAAGGAATTCTCAAATCTTTACCTTTTTATGAGCTGAAAAGGAAAAGGGCATTTGCTAGGGGAAGCACAATTTTGTCATTATCTTACTTCCTGATGTTCTTAGAGAACAAGTGCTGTCCTTGTCTTGTGGCTAAGGAGTGAAGGGAGGGAGCAAGACATATAAGATCACAAGGAAATGTTGGGAGAAATAAGATAGAAGGTATGCTTAGCTCTGTACCCTAAAAAGGACCTGTCTAACAAAAATATATTGTGATCCACATTTGTAATTTGAGTATGCTAGCAGCCACATTAACAATTGAATTAATGAGATCATTATTTCATTTTAACCCAACTGGTTCGAAACATCATTTCAGCAAGTGATCAGCATAAAAATTTAAATGTTTGCACTGTTTTGCAGTCCCTTACAAAGCCCATGAATATCCCATACCTGCATGCATTTTCATTCTATCTGCCCCATTTCAAGTGTTCAATAGACACATACAGATAGTTGCTACTATACTGGGCAGTGCAGGCCTAAAGCAGTGGTGGCAAGCCAATGGCACACATGCTGTGGGCAGGCTACTTATATCACTGGAAGCTCTAAAAACTTTGCTATCACTGACCTAGAGTAACAATCAAAGCTATCAACTTTTTTTTAACATAGAGCAATGAGTCTGTGATGTATTAATTTCATAAACAGAAAAAATTTTAACACACGAGAAGGCCCTAAGAAGCTCCTCACAGTGACATTGGCCAACTGTATCAGACTGTGTAGACTGAGATTTGCTGCAGTAACAAGCAAGCCCACTCTTCAGTGGCTTGCAACCAGATAATCCTATCTCCCTTTCAGCGGTGTACTCAGTATGGACTGGCTGCCACTACCACTTTGAGACCAAGGCAAATAAAACATGTACTACCTTACAGAAGAAAATACAGCCATAATATAGAAACACATTGCCTCAAAGGCTCTGATAGGAAATGATACATTTGGCTAATGAAATAATCAAAGCAAGCTTAACTGGCTAAGCCTCCTAGCTTGGGGACAGACTGAGAGAGGATCTATGTAGTTCTCTGTAGAAAGTCAGGAAGAAGTTTGCATGAAAACCCAATCTATGACTGCAAGAAAGGACTGAAGAAAGTAATATTAACAAATACCTATTATGACTTCAAAGAGAATATGGTGATGTCACAAAAATAGAGAAAACAAAATCTACAGCATCATTCCTTCCTCATCATCTTCCCAGACTGTTAAATGGGCAGATGGTCAGGGTTGGAGAATCACTAACCTGCATAGTGACCCCCATCTCCTCTGCTCTGCCCCACACTCAAAAGTATAGTCCCCAAACATTTCGAGCTGTTCAAGTGTTTAAAAAGCCATAGAATTAGATGTGCGCCAAGTAATACTGATTATTTCTAAAGGTTATTTACAGAGATTTGTGCTGCTTGCTCTTTTATGTTCCAGTACTATTTGGTTGCTTAATCTGTATTTCTATACAACTTTAATCTATGTTTTATACTACTTTAATTACTTTCTATACATTTTTAGGGAAGAAAAAAAGAAGTCCAGGATATAGTTCAGTGCCATAAGTGCCTGCCTGGCAAACACAAGGTCCTGAGTTCAATCCCTGGTACCACTAAAAACCAAACAAAAAAACAAATGTAGCCATAAATCTTGAACTCATTTTGCAGAGCCCCTGTGGTAATAATACTGAGATAATGTTTCTCCCAGTCCGAGGAGCAGACACCTGCTTACACACCCCTGCATGATGGGACTCAGACTCCTTTGCCTTCAGATTATGCTTTAGAAAATGTCCTTTAAGACTCTGAAAATGGGACAGCTTTAAATTCCTCAAAATATCCAAGTTGACCCAGAAGAACTATTGCAAGAACCCACTGGGGAGAGAGAAAAATTGCTTCCTTCTTCCAAAGCAAATGTCTGCCACAAATAAAGCACGGAGCATATATGACACCAATAATACAGAGACACCATTTCTCTGAAATAGACGAATTACTGAGCCTCAAACTTCCAGTTAGAGTTCAATAAAACCCTCATGAAATTATAAGGCATTTTCCTCTCTGAAAAAAAAATGAGGTAAGTATGACTAAAAGTCAGAGCACCTTGTACAGCCCCAGGAAACTGGCAGAACTTTATTAATCTTTAGATTAGTATTTGGCCACCTTATTTTGAAAAGTGACTATCTGAGTTCTCCCAAGCAAACTTATTAGCTCCTTAAGGAAGAAAAAAAAAAAAAAAAAACACTTTAAATGAATAAATAAATATCTACACAAATAAATGCCACAGGCCCAGCACCCCACCATTCATAAGAGCAATTTTATTGGCCTTTTTACTGCTCCCAGTATCACAAAAGATTACAATTAATAGCTACCAACATGGAAGAAGGAAAGATAAAGAAAATCTTTATTGCTTTAGAAACACGGGCGCTCCCATCTCAGCTCTGTGACAGTCCTCCTTGTTGAGTGTCACTGAGTAAAGGAGGCAGAATAAAACACGCTCTTAATGTGGTCACCGCACACTTGGATGGAGATAAGCTGATTTGTGGCAAGAGGCACAGGGGCCGCAGGAGGAGGGTATTGGTGACGCTCCCCTAAAGCAATTAAACTGCTGATGACAGACAGTGTAAATTTCATATCGCCTCAGAGCAGGAATTAAGACAATGAAACTGCCAAAGGGGAAAGAATATCTGGAGTTTAAAGACAGGCAGAGAGGGCTGTGTTTCTTCTCTTTTCCACTTTCTTGATTCCAGGTATATCTGTCACTTGCTCATCCATGCATTCATTTATTCCATAAGTACATGCCAGAGTCTCGACCCGCTCAGAGAAGTAAAAATAATACTGTTTCTAAAAATGCCCACTACTATTATTTAAGAGTGCACACTCTGATCTTGCCACATCATAAGTAAGCAGACTTTTAATGGGGACCCTCACTGAGTGCTCTGATAGCTGGAGCCAGCTAGAACAAAGGCTGATTCTTATGCTAACTCCAGTGAAACACACACACACACACACATTTACATTCACAAACGCTCATATTCACACATATTTTCTCTCTCTGTCTCTCTCTCTCTCACACACACACATACACACACACACACACAAACACACACACACACATTCCCACTGCAGTGTATGAATAATCCTGACTTGGTAGATAAGTAGTTTTGCATGTATCAAAAAGATGTTTCACAATGTATTTTTCCTTATGATAATCTTTTTAAAAAAATCTCCCTTCCAAAGAAAAGGGAAGAGGAGGAGGGAGAGAGGGAGAGAGAGAGAGAGCTGGGCATGGTAGCATATGCCTGTCATCCCTGCACTAGGGAGGCTGAGGCAGGAGGATCATTGCAGTTTCAAGACCAACCTCAGCTGCCTCAGCTATAAAGTGAATTCAAGGACAGCCTCAGTGAGAACCTGTCTGAAAAAGATGGGGAAAAAAAAATAGAGGGAAAAAAATGAAACAAAGCTTTTGTAAATAAAGAGAGGAAGAAGGGTTGAAAGGAGGGGAAGGAAACGGAAAAGAAGCAGTGAGAGAGCTCATGTTCCGGCACAAGCTACAAGGGCGAATGCCATCATTATGGAGATCTAAAATGTACCAATATGAAAAAAAATTAAATTAAAAAAGATAAATAAAATGTACCAATATTATTAAAAGCTTTAAAAAAAAAAAGAAAAAGAAACATCAATCTTATGTCTTTACTGTTTTATTACTTAAATTGATTATGCAAACAAAGAATTTGAGAGAAACTTTTAAAAAAAAAAAAAAAAGGAAAGTCCCCATCATCCTCTCCCAGCCAGGGCTAAGCCATGAAGATTTTCTCAGGATCAGTGAAGGCCACCATGCAGGGAGACAGGAGGACAGCAGAAGGAGTAGCTGAGAGAGAGGAAAGGGTATAGCCTAGAGACTATGAGCTCGGAACTGCCTCTGCTCTGTGAAGCTGTGGGCCTGCAAGGAGACAGAGACAGAAGTCCAGAGAGCAGGGACCAGGGACAGGCAGATGATCAAGTCTGGTCAGCCACAGCCTGGGAGCCTGCCAGCCTCAGCCACTGAGCCATGCCAGCCGCCTGCAGCATGTGCCAGGACTGCAGGCCAACCTGGGGATAGCCCAGCACAGACGGCGGGGGCACACAGGAGATAGAGGGGCCTCTTTCACCTGCGGTGCCCCGTGCCACCAAGCTTCCTTTCAGCAGGACCACATGGGGAGAAGAGAAAAGTGAAGAGGGAATCAAAAGAGACAGAGCTCTCTTGAGATTAGGGATCTCAAGCCAGAAGAGTCCCACTTACGCGTCTTTGCCGCATCTGTTTCTTTCCCCTAATGAGCTAAGGGTGACTGCAGGTTGCCCAACTGTCTCAGCAGCAGAATCCTGACTTCCAGCTGAGTTCATTGCCAACCAACTTAAAGACTATGCTTCTCACTCACCCCTCCCCAACACTAAGTATGACCATGAAATTGTGTTTTGGCCGATAGGATGCATATGTCTATGTGGCAGGCTCCCATCGAGTTTCTTTGAAAGAGCTGGAGCAAATAGTTCTCTTCCTCCAACTCGCTGCCTGAAATGTGCTATTTGGCACTCCAGCAGCCATTCTGGACCATGAGTCAATGATAGCATCCCACAATCAGAAGGGAAACGGCTAGAAGCCACCAGGATCTCTGATGACCTCAGGGCAGCATCGTGTCCACCCTATTACATCCAAGATTTTTTTTTAACATTAAGAAAAACTGAATTGTATCATATTTAAATCTGTGTCATATCCCCTTGTTGCCATAGTACAGAGATCAAACATCCTGGGTAAAAAGACTTGTGAACATGATAAGGTCAACAACAGCAAAGGAAGGGTGTCATTGTTTAGGTACCTGATACATTGTTGTAATATACTTCTCCCCCTACACATATATTCAGCTTCTTATATTTTATGACATGTTAAGAGTAGTTAGTCATCCCAGCATAGTGCTGGTACACATCTGTAACCCCAGCACTTAGGAGGCTGAGGCAGAAGGATTGCCATGAGTTTGAAGACAGCTAGGGCTATATAGTGAGTTCAAGGCCAGGCTGAACTACATAATGAGATCCTTCCTCAAAAAAAAAAAAAAAAAAAAAAAAAAGTAGTCCAATGTGACTATACCAAGCACTAAAATCTATTTTAAAATAATTACTTTAAACTAGACATTTGGGGAGGCAAACTATTTTGATCTTACTTTTGCTGTCGTTGTTTTTTGTTTTTGTTTTTCTACTGGCAATTGAATCTAGGGCTTTCACACAGAGCTAATCCCTCAACTCACTCTCTCTCTCTCTGTCTGTCTGTCTCTCTTTCTCTTTCTCTCTCTCTCTCTCTCTCTCTCTCTCTCTCTCTCTCTCCCTCTTTGAGACAAGGCCTTGCTAAGTTGTACAAGAATTAAATGTGTGATCCTCCTGCCTTGACCTCCCAGTCTCCCAGTTATCTGGGCTGACAGACACAAGTCACCAGGCCCAGCTTATTGTTGCCTTAATAAAGCGACAGGCTGCGCAGCTGATCACACCAGGATAACAGAGCATAACTCAGCGTCCAATGCTGTGAACTGCCACAGTCTCCAGTGAACTTGAAAACTCCCTAGCCAGCGTGCAGAGTTCTGCCCTCCTTCTCCAAAGCTGCTTTCTAGCCTCTTTGACAAAGGTGTGAAAGGCTTACAAGGAAATTCAATCAGGTAACACTTGTTTCAAAAATTTTGACTTGGCCATCTTGTACACATTAGTCAGACTTATATCACACATTTTAGAATTTTTAGCTCTTTCAAAATTCAAGAAAACATGTACCAGAGAAAGTAGTTTAATGCTTAGCAAAATAAGAGCTATTTCCCCCAGAGCTACCAAATCAAGTGGCAGCCCAGATATTGCAGGTTATTTGGAATTATTTATGTTCCTGGGAGAATAAAGGATTAAGGTGAAGGTTTGTTTTATCCTAATGATAAATACAAATCGACTATAAAACTGCCTGTTAGCTGGCACAGACAATTGTATTAAAGGGAAACCTTGTAAATTTCAACAGCCTACAAACAAGATGTAGGAAATTGCCTATGTTTATGGAGCCATTTATCAAAAGACTTCTGTGTTAGAAACTTATGTGTGTGCTTTTATAGTAAGAATTCACGCTGAGCCTAAAATGAAACAAAATTCTTTTTTGAGGAAAAAAATCACAACAACTCTAGCCCATCAGGAGGGAGTTCACATGGGTAGATCCAAATCTCCATCATTAAATGACTTGCAAGAAGATCAAACCTTATCATTTATCCAGGAAAGGAGAAGAAGAAAACATTTAACAGATCAGTCCAGAAAAAAAAAAAAAAAAAAAAAATGCTGAGCCTCTATTTTGCAATAATACATTAAAAATGCATATGCTGTCCGATCCGAAGCCTTATTTAAATTTCCACCAAAGCAGAAATGAGTTATGTAGTAGCTGAATTACAGTGCCTGGGACTAAAAGTTTGGCTGGAGTAAAGCTCATAAGCTGAGATCTATAATGTAGAAATCACAATAATGACCTCTGTAATTCTGACATGAAAGAAAGCACAATGACAACAGAAGCCACCCCTGAAGGATGTGTGGTCCCACTGCCCTGCCCCATATTCTGAGGGCCCAGGGAACAAGGAGCTAACATGGGGACTACACAGTGTCATTCCGCACAGCATCCCATCTAGTATCTACCATAGCATCCTAAGTGCTTCAGTAACGTTCACTGCACAAATGAAGCTGTGAAGGAACAGCTCACAAGTCTCCTCTCTTCCACAGAAATTATACACCTTGGGTGAGCTGGATGGGTCAACTAGTGAGATCTCACAGTCCCCCTCACATGGCAAAAAAACATTAGCACTTAGAACTTCAGGTCTGGAGCATACTTTCCAACACTGCTGCTTTCCCTAGTGTTATGGTTTGTGTCTGGTTATTCCCCCAAAGCCTCATGCAATCATGGGGCAGGGACTTCTAGAGTTTGAGATTAACTCATGATCCACTGGCATTATGGGTGATCCAAGACTGGGATTATGGGTCTTAGTACTGCTGGGATTATGGGTGTGAGTGTTACACCCAGCCTGAGGTGGGCAGCCTGAATGTAATATAAGAGAGACAGAGGGAGAGACTCTGTGGCTATTCCACTATCATGAAGTGGATGAACTGGATGCTCTCTGCCCTGTGTCACTCAGCCTAGCAGCCAGCTGAGTATGGACTGAAACCTCCAGTAACTGTGAGCTAAATAAATCTTTCCTTCATTTCTTTTGGGTATCAGGTATTTGTCCCAGCAATGAGAGAAGAATGACCGAAATAGAATTTAGTACCATGGGAGTGGGGTCATTGCTGTGGCTAAACCTGACCATGTGGACTACAAGTTTGTGAGAATGGCTTATGGGAAGACATAGGAAAGGTTTGGAGAGGTTGCCCACCTGTGAAGAGCTGGAACAGCTTTGGCTCTCCTGTAGGAGAGATTCTGGTCAGAGCTCAGAAGATCAGAAAGCTGATTGAAAGCCTTCCTGTAAAGAGCAGTCTGAGGTTTCTTCTGCGAAGAAGGACCACATTGGCTATTGGACTCAATGATTTGTGCTATGGCTTGGTGAAAAGACAGTCTAAATTTTGGTTATACCCAGAGACTTTGCCTGAGACAGAAATTAAGCATGGTGGACTGATGGCCTGACTAATCTTTCAAAAAATATTTCAAGGCAACTAAATAGTGGAGTGGTAACATGACTGTTCTCGGGGGCTTTTAGCCAGACTTACATTGTGAATCAAGAGCAAAAAGTTCAGCAAATGATTTAAAATGTTGTGAGCTTGCGAGAAAAGAAGCACCAGGAAAGCTATGGACTGCAAAGATGGAGCTGAGAGGATCTCCATTTCTGGGAAGGAACCAGAGAACCAAAAGGATGGCCTGAGGGCATCAGAAAAGGTGGCAGCTCTCCACTCTTTGCAGTCTCAGAACTTCAAAGGTCAGGGACTTTGCCTTGAGGGAAAAGCTGCTGAGCCCCTTGTTCCAGAATAGTGGCAGCCACACCAGGTTCCAAAATGATGCTGGGATGGAGAATTTCTTCCTCAGAAGCATGGTCAGTGTGTTTATCAACCTAGGTACTCAACCCCTACAGCCAAGAAAGAAGAAAGCCTGACTACTGCTCCACCTGGCAGCAGATCTCGGCATTATCCACGTGGCGCTGGTGTTCAGCACATTCAGAATGCAGGAGTTGTTAGGTTAAGAAGACTTCCCCCTAAATTTCAGAAGAAGGCCTGGCCCTGAGAGGGCAATGTGTAAAGCTGTGAGTGAGAAGCCTATTCAGTAGAAACCCCAAAAGTTTGAAAAAGCCAGAACCATGCAAAGCTGGCCTAAGAGAGAAGCCATGGGAGCTACCACCAAGACTGCCTAAAGGGCAGAGGCATGTAAGGCCTTTAATGCTCACAACTCAGTGCAGACTGCTTCAAATGTTCCAGTTGGAATTACGGCATTCAATGTTTGCCCTGCTGGATTTTGGACTTGCATTGGTGCCAGTGTTTTGTTTGCAACTTTCGGAATGATAATGTTTATCTTGTACCTTTGAATGTTGGATGTGTTTAACTTTTCTTTCTCACAGGGGCTCACAGTTAATAGTTTGTTTTGGATATTGAAGGAGACTGGGGACTTGGACATGCTGAAACCGTTGGGACTTTGGCAACTCTTTTAGATGGACTAAAGTATCTTTTGTACAAAGTGATGTGCATGAGACTTTGGGGGCCCAAGGGTGGAATGTTATGGTTTGTGTCTAGTTGTCCCCCCAAATCCTCATGCAGTCATGGGGCAGGGACTTCTAGATTTTGAGATTAACTCATGATCCACTGGGATTATGGGTGATCCAAGGCTTGGATTATGGGTGTGAGTATTACACTCAGCCTGAGGTGGAGAGCCTGAATGCAATATAAGAGAGACAGAGACAGATTCTCTCCGTTGGCATTGTTGCTATTCCATTGCCATGAACTGGATGCTTTCTGCCCTGTGCCACTCAGCCTTGGAGCCAGCCAAGTATGGACTAAAACCTCCAGTAACTGTGAGCTAAATAAACCTTTCCTTCCTTCATTTTGGGTATTGGGTATTTGTTCCAGCAATGAAAGAAGAGTAACTGAGACACATAGCAAAGACATTAGGCACAACTTTGGGTTTTCTTGTTTTCTTTTGTTTTGTTTATGTACTTAGTACGGGGTCTCACTGCACAGTTTGGACTTGTAGTGATCCTCCTGTTTTTAGCCTCCCAAGTCCTGGGACCATACCCAGATTCAATTGTGAGCTCAGCACACCCAAGCATGGGGGCTGGTTGGCATGGGATACCAGGATGGAACCCTGATCCTTGCACTTACCTTAACAGGCACAATATTGAATTTCTCTCTGTCTCACATTCCTGCTCTGCACAATGGACAAAGTTTAGATGCCACAGCTCATGAAAACTGCTCATCACAGTGGCTCTTTGCTGTGGCAATTTTGTCTCTCCAGGATATTTACAATGTCTTAAGCATTTTCAGTGGCTACAACCAGGAAATGAGAGCTACTAAACATTAGCAGACAGAGGCCAAGAATGTTACAAGGCATAAGATGGTTCCCACAATGCAGAACGTACATCATCAGCATCCAGTTTAGAGGCCCTAAATTAGACCTATGTCCATCTTAGAGGATTCAGTGTGTGTTTAATATATTTAAGGAATGAGTAAGGTGGACAAGGACAAACCTATAACAGGGACAGTGTCCTTGCCACAGAGCAGACTACACACAGTTTCACAGGAAGATTGACTTCAGAGCAAGAGGCACCAAGGAAACTACTCTCTTACTGCACCTAGTGTATGCAATGTCCTGTAGAAATGTAGGGGTTGCTTAATTTAGGTACAAAAACATTATAAGATTTAGCTTGTTCCGACTCCTCAGCTAAAATAATGACAGCCCAGTTGTTATGGGCTGAGCGATGTTCATTAGGTAAACCAAGGCACAGCTGAGACCACCAAGATAGAGTTTAAGCAGTATGTGAGGACTTTATTGCAGACCAGGTGCAGCCAGGCCAAGGGCAAAAACCACTGATCCTGAGAAAGAGTGAGAGCATGTTTTATGTGGGGGTTTTGGTAGGGGAGGGGCATTGGTAAGTCTTAAAGCCCGGGGCTAGGTGATCCATAGGATGGTGTTTGGTGCAGGGTGAGGGGTGCTATCAGGCACAGCATTTCTCTTGTGGTTTCTTAAGGAAATAGTTCTCTGCAGGTTGAGTAATGTAGGGAAGCCACTGACTTCCTGTTGAATTCCACGCTCTTGCAGGTATGAACAACATATCTCCTGGGGCATTTTCTCCCCTTTAGTTCAGAGACCAGATAATGTTCTTCAGGTCTGCTCCCCACATTCATATATTGAAGCCCTCCCTCACATCCCTGTATTTAGAGGTGGGTAGGTGCTAGTCTAATCTGAGATGTTCTGAAAAGGTTAGACCACATGGAGAGACCACTGGAATGCAAGATGGAAAGACTTGTGAGAGCCCAGCATGCAAGTGGCCACCTGCAAGCAGATGAAGAGAGACCTCAGGAGAAGCCAGCCCTGCTGACACTTAGACTTTTACTCCGAGCCTCCAGAGCTATGAGAAAACAAATCCAGGTTCCACATCTGCAGCCTGTGGGACCATGTGGTGGCAGTCCAGCTGTGAGGCAGCTAGTTTATAGAACCCCGTGGCTGAGCCATTCTGATTCCACCCGCTTGACCACTAGCGGGTGGGCTAGATCTTTAGTTTCTAAGAAATTGTCTAAAGGCCTAATCTTCCTCATTGTAACCATGTAAACTAGTTGTCTGACAGTCAGTAGGTAAAACTAACTCCTACATGGAGTAGAAAAATGGACAACATGCTCCTGGCTGCCCTGTTTGTGAGCTTTGCCATCTTGGACAGGTTACCCAATCTCTCCAGCGATGCGCGGCCACCTATCTGAAATGCTGATTCTTTCATGGACTCATCAGTGATGCACTAGATCTGGATCACTGGACCGACATCAGATCATACACTAGACTCCTGATCCTGCAGAAACCCTCCCTGGCCTGGATTCTCTTAGTCTGTCCCTCCTTCTTCATATCCTGTTTGTCTTAAACCCATCAACACTCTCTTCTCCCACCCCGCTGTATCAAAGGCCCCGCGGACACCCTGTCACTTCCTGCCTTTTCCATCACTTCTTGCTACAGACACTCAAGTCCACAGGTTGATAAAGCATTGCCACAAAATAAGGCCCACCAGTCACTGCAATGAATTTGGGATGAATGAAAAGAAATGTGGGCACCAGTGACAGACTTTTGTGTCCTATTTTAAGAACTTCTCTGGTGAAATGACAGGGACAAACCTGAGCCAGGTTAAATTCATTTCATGATGCACTAAATAGATGCTTGATAAGTGTGTTCAATGTGATGAAACATTCAGCGAATTATTAATTTTTTAAAAACTATTATAGCAAAAACAGATTGACAGTAGTTCCTTCACAGTACCCCTCTCACTTCACTCTCTATGCTTACCTGATTGGCTTTAGCTGTGCTGTACTGGCTGCCTCAATACTTTGAATCAATTCAAAAAATTTATAATGCATGATTTTGGGAAAGAGCCACAAGTCCCACGGGGCCAGACTTGGTGAACAAGGTGGATGAAAACACGTCACCATGTTTCTCAGGTCTGTCTTTGCATGGGATGGCGCTCAGCAGGAGCATTTGCTATATTTCTGATTATATTTCATAAAGACACTTACTAAAGAGGACTTCTATTTTTTTTTTTTTTTTTTTTTTGTGGGACCGGGGATTGAACTCAGGTCCTTGAGTTTGCCAGGCAAGCACTTATTCTACTGAGCTATCTCCCCAGCCCCCTGTAAAGAGGACTTCTAGAACTGCTTCAGAGAATGGCAAGGAGGATGGGATAAGGGTGCTCAGAGTGAGGCAGACTATAGCAAGGAGGATTAAGGGCAAGGTACTTTTTGCTATAATAAACTTTACATTTTTATTTAAACATTCACCATATTTTGATTATTCCTTCTATGACTATGCAAGCACACACACACACACACACACACACACAGAGCTTTTCTTTCCTCTCCTACACAGTAACTTTGTACGTTCTAAACACTGAAAGACAAATAAGCCAAGAACAAGAGATCTGCAAGCATCCGGGGCATGAAGATCAGCCAGGGCACTGTCTTTCACCGAGACATCACAACTGCCAGGTTTTATGATCTGTCATGGG
>PVJA010027930.1:0-28050 GCA_004027025.1 Myocastor coypus
TAATAGGGAGGTGGGTCATGCCCACACACTGCACTCTATAGAATGATTGTGAGGACAATATGCAATATGTCAACTTTCAAAGAAAAAAAGGGGGAAAAGAAAAAAAAAAAGTAATGTGGATTTAGAAAGGTTAATGTTTAGTTGTTTGATCAATCTTATATACCTATATGTATTAATCTAAACTGATCTGATGATGAAATTATGTAATATAACCATTGTTAAATTTAAACAATAAAAGAATTGAAAAAAAAACCTGTAAATTTTTAATGTAATGTTACACTGGGCAAATAATTATAGCAGCCTCATATCCATTATCTCAATAAACATTATCACAGTATGAGGAAGGCAAAGTAAACAAATAGCTTAAGTATTTTATTTTTGTTTGCACTAAGTTTGTTAACACTATATAATGAAAATGTACAAAGAATGATGTTGCAGTTTTTGGTTAGATTTAAGAAAGAGACATTCATTAATAAGGAATCTTTGAATGTAAACATTCCAGAAATTTCTCTAAACCATCAGATCCAAATATCTGTCTCTGAATATTGCCTTACTTTGAAATGTATTGGCATACTCTTGAATTTAACTGAGTCTTTCAAAATAAGCCATAATTTAAGCAACTATTCTAATTCAAACTAGAACAATTTTAATAGAGCTTTCCTTTCCAGAAACAATAATCAAGGAAACAAGGCATTCTGTAAAATGTGGTTCCAAACATGTGACAGTAAAAAATAAATGTATACCTAACTTCCACCTCCTCAAAACAGAGGTTACTTTCTGTCCCACAGCCTTGGAAACAAGGTGAAGAACAGCGTATAAGCAACTTCGGGCAAAAGGTTGCCAAAGCAAAGCTCAAGTGGTTGAACGTGGACACCTCAGAAAAGCATGGGGAAACCTGAGCAAAGGGTGTGAATCCTGTTTTAATGAATGACACGAAGGTGAGTGGCTACTCCCAGGTAGCAGTGCTGCCAGGGCGTGGCCCAGTCCTGTGCTCACCTGTGTCATGCAGGAGATCTTTTTCCTTTAGAGGCTAGTGTCCTCAGAGCTCCCTGGCTGTGTGAATAAGGTGAGTGTTGACTCCATGGGTATTTTAAGGCTTGGAGTCCAAGTACTTTTCTAAGAGGTTGGACAGAGTCCATGTGTCAAAGCATATGTCCAATTTATGCTAATTTCTCACCATGTATTTTAGATCTAGGACTGCAGATGTTTACTGTTTCATCATAATCACACCTATGCCCATCCTAACTTACACTTCATATTCTGTGCCTGGAAACAGTCCCTGTATTTACCAATAATACCTACACATAAAGCAATCCGCTCTTACAACTTAGATGGCCACAAAACATTAATGATCTTCTGTAGACCAAGCACTGCTGTGCATCAATTCACAGCCAGAATCCCCAAGATCAAAAAAGAAATTTTGCACAATACAGATAATAACTTAAAATATACATACACACATATATACACACACTCACACACACACATTTCTTACAGAACTGTGCTTGGGGAAACTTCACTTGTTGAGTGCCACTGAAGGCCTATTTCGCTAAACTGCTGCTCCAGGTATTTTTGTTTGGAAAATCTATCACAGTAGGGCAGAGCGATTTATTGGATGAGTAGAAAAGAAAGCTACGCTGTGGCAACCAGAAAGTTTTAAGGTCTTTCAAGTTGTATAAAATGGACCTGCAGAAACATTTAACTATTCTCAGGATGCAAAGTTTGGAACTAAAATATAACATCAAACCAGTTGCAAAACGTATACAGCAGCCATTTCTTGAGGTCAGAACCGGTCCCCGGATACACAAGAAAGCTTCAGGATGCATAGCTTATTGGCCTTGTCCCATATCGCCCCATATTTGATCATGTGTGAATTTAACAAAAAATTTCTACTGCTCTGCTAATTTGGTATTAAGGACTTGCTCATACTCCTCTTGAACTTTATCTTCATTGTGTTTTAAGAGCCTGTCACCTGTTATTCCAACTTGTTGAAGGGTAAAGCTAGGCTGGTCCTTCTTCATCCAGGAGAACCTGGAGAACTAGGCGCTGTGAGTGCTGAGGCGTGAGGCTGGCTTTCTGAAGTGCAACTTTCATGCTGATTGAGAACAACTTCTAAATGTCTCCATGTCTGATAATGACTATATTCTTGCTTTATGTTCTGAAAAATTTGCTCCGGAGTTGGAAGACGCCGTTTGCTGCTGAGCGAGGTGGGCTGCTGTAGAGTCGGCGGCGGGATCTCCATCTGGAGAGGCTGCGGCTCAGCATCCAGGACCTTGGGGCCCGGAGCGGGCAGGACATAGGGGCGCAGCGCCGTCGCTTCGGGGAAGCGGGGAACCGGGTCTCAGCAGTGCCGCCTCGAACTCCATGCATCGCTTCAGTGTCGCCCCACACGCCATGGCCCTGAGGATTCAGAGACCAGGAGCCAACGCGGAGACAACTGCAGCCTGAGCTCTGGCTCCTCAGCGGGGTTCACAAGCCAAGCCCAGTTCAGTGGCACCTCCAGCACCTGGCAGCGACAGTAACTCTCTTAAACATCTTAAAGAAACTGAAAAGAAGCAGGACTCTCCATTTCCTACTGGAAAATAAGAATTAACTCCAGAACTCCAAAATGTTCTGAAGGACATTCTAGAAAACGATAACCAGGGGCTGGGGAGATAGCTCCGAGGCACAAGTGCCTGCTGGGCAAGTGCAAGGTCGTGAGTTCGAACCCTGGTCCCCCCCCCAAAAAAAAAAAAAGAAAACGATAACCAGTTGTACAGCTTTATGAATCCAAATAAATCTACCAGGTAAAGCAAACAATGAAACAGAGCAACAACTGGAAGTCAACATGGTAATGATAAGTCAGTACATATCAGTCATAACCATCAGTGTTAAAGGTTTCAGTTCACCACTCAAAAGAAACAAATTAGAGGGATTCATCAGTAAGCAAGATGTAGCAATATATTGGATACCATTTAATGCAAAGAAAATTAAAAGTATGAAAATCAAAGGAGGGTCCATGATAGGGACCTGGTAAAATACAGGAGTAGTTATTCTGTTTACAGAGAAAGTCACCTTTAAGCCAAGCCTGATTAAGAGGGACAGATTGGGTGACTATATCCTTGTAAAGCGAACAGCCCAAGAAGAAAAGATAACCATAATCGCACATGCAGTAAATAACTGGACCCAGTTATATAAAACAAAGTTAAAAGATATAAACGTTCAAATAATCACCCACGTGATTGTACTGAGGAATCACAATATCTCAGTGTCGTGGATAGACCGAGCAACTAGACACAAGCAACAACGGAATCATAGAAATGAATCAAATTTTTCACCAAATGGATGCAGTAGGTATCTAAGCAGTAGTCTACTTCATCAGATTATACATTCTTCTCAGTTGCACATAGGACTTTCTCAGAAATGGACCACACTAGCTAGTAGAACATGCTTAAGTAAATGTAAAAAAACTGAAATTATGTCATGTATATTATCAGAAAATTTTGCAATGAGATCAACCGCAATATAAACGAAGAAAATCTCAGCAATATATGGAACCTAAATAAAAGTCTTGTGAAAAAACAAAAGCTTTGAGAATAGCCCATTCCCGTAGCAGTGGCCATCTGCGTTGATGTCATCGCTGACTTTGCAGCGTACCACTTGAAACCCAAAAGCTACCATGCCCAACATCGTGCTCTTCAGCGGCAGCTCTCGGGAGGACCTGTCCCAGCACGTGGCCGACCACCTGGGCCCGGAGCTGGGCAAGGTGACATCCAGGAAGTTCAGCAACCAGGAGACCGGTGTGGAGAGTGGAGAAAGCGATGTCATCCAGAGTAACCGTGGAGAAATCAATGACAATCTGATGGAACTGCCCATCATGACCAATGCGTGCAAGATTTCCTCGTCCTCCAGGGTGACTGCGATGATCCCGTGCTTCCCATAAACCCACCAGGATACAAAAGAACAAGAGCTGTGCTCCAATTTCTCTAAAACTTGTGGCCAACATGCTCTCTGGTCTGGGGCCGATTGCATCGTCACCATGGACTTACAGGCCTCTCAGATGCAGGGATTCTTTCATAGTCCAGTGGATAACTTGTACGCAGAGCCCAAGGTCCTGCAGTGGATTCAGGAGAACACCAGCAAGTGGAAGAACTGTATCATTGTTTCACTGTATGTGGACAGAGCAAAAAGGGTGGCATCCATTGCTGACAGGCTGAGTGTGCAGTTTGCTTTGATTCACAGAGAGCAAGGAAAACGAAGTGGACTGGACTGTGCTGGTTGGTGATTTGAAGGGCCGTGTGGCCATCCTTGTGGCTTACATGGCTGACATGTGTGGAACCATTTGCTATGCTGCTGATAAGCTGCTCTCAGCTGGAGCCAACAATGTTTATGCTGTCCTTACTCATGGAGTCTTCTCTGGGCCAGCTATTTCCAGAATCAATAATGCTGCCTTTGAGGCTGTTGTTATCACCAACACAATTCTGCAAGAAGACAAAATGAAGCACTGCACCAAGATGCAGGTGATTGACATTTCAGTCATCTTGGCCGAGGCCATGTGCAAGACACACAATGGAGGGGCTGTTCAGTCACATTCCCCTGTGAAAGTGACTGGGAAGTGGCCAGCGGTTTCCTCGGAACTCCCACTTGTTTTTCTCTCCGCTTCTTTTAGGGCTAGGACTCAGCAATGATAAGGTAATGGCTGGCAAAGGCATCAGATCTTTGTTCATGCTGAATTCATTGTTTCCACTCTTAAATCCAAGAATATTTCCAGTTTATTGAGGGATGATGGTGATTTTTTTTTTTTTTTTTTTTTTTTTTTTTTTTTTTTTTTTTTTTTTTTTTTTTTTTTTTTTTTTTTTTTTTTTTTTTTTTTTTTTTTTTTTTTTTTTTTTTTTTTTTTTTTTTTTTTTTTTTTTTAATTGAGTGCAATGTCTTACATGTTCCTATTTTCTTGACTTTTTCTTAGTGGTGACTTTTTCTTTATTCTTTTAGTACATCTCTGAGATGAAAACATTCTATTGTAAAATACCACTACAGAAATTCATACTTTATATACTTTGAGGTTACAAAGGCTTCAGATTAAGCCTTCTGTCTAAATATATAACCATAGTGCCTATGAACGTTTGGATAAAAATCCAGTATGACCCTTTACTGTGGAGGGAATCACAGAAAAATTATGATACAATAATTTTTTTTTCTTTTTTTAATGATAGCTGGGTTTCCATTAAACTATTCTACTTATTGTACTTCATCTGAACCAAGTTTTATTTGTCTTAAAATGGCCACTGACACGTTTACTTTGGTGGAAACATAACTATCACTTACTTGAAATGCCATATTCTCAAACTCAAAAAAATGATCATCAATTCTCTGATTCAGAGACCAGTTTGAGAGGGAGCCTGGCTGGGGCAATAGCTCCATGGCACAAGTGCCTGCATGGCAAGTGCAAGGTTGAGAGCTCAAACCCTCGTCCTAAAAAGAGAAAGAAAGAAAGAGATGAGAGGGAGCCTGTCAGCTCACTGGCACTGGCATGCTCCTCTGACCCTCCCGGGTGGGCCTCCCACCCTGGCATCTTACTCCTTCCATCATATTTTAGCCATAGTTTTTACTTTCCATTGTTTGCAATGACTTTATGTTATGGGCTTCCAGCAAAATAGACATCCCTAACTCCCCTCAAACGTACTAGGCTAACCATTATTTTGCTTTTGCTAGAAAAGATGATTTTTTTTTTTTTTTGAGTCACCTAGTACATATTGAAGCATTATTTCATGAGATTTGATTTGGTGTTCTTTTATCTTTTGTAACCAAAACTAGTAAGTCTTTGACAAAGGCACACCTTAACTAATTCTGTTACATGGAAGATGTGAGTAGGAGACTCCTATAAAAAAAAAAAGCACACAAAAAGTGGCTTCATTAATAGCTCAAGGGGATCCTGAAGGGAAAGTTCACTTAGGGTTCTATTAAGATATCCTTTTAGAGGGCCCGGCAGGATGGCTCAGTGGTCTAAAGCGCCTGCTTGGGAAAGCTTGGGCGGCTGCAGGGACCATGGTTCAATCCCCAGCATCACATGCTGCACCAGCCCTGCCCTCAGGGTAGGTTGAGCCGGCCATAAAAATAAATAAATAAACAAAGAAAAATTCTGAAACAAGGAAAAAATAAATAAGCAAGCTTTAAAAAAAACTGTTTTACTGTCCTCTGAATGAGCTGGTTGCTTCTATCATTATTTAGCTCTTCTTTCATATTTTAAAGTAGGACCTAGTGGAAATGCAGACATTAACTACTTGATGCTTTTGGTTCAACAAAGACAATGAAGCCTGCCAGGCAAATCTTAATCTTTCTCATTCTTTGCTGCTTATGATGTGGAAACTTAAGTGAGGGCACCAATTATAGCAGTCCACGCAGCTACACTGAATGGGTGGTTAACTTGGATATATCTATTGTAAAAGGGGGAGCCAGAGAACCATGAATATACTAAAGTTGCTTAGCCTCCAACTTAAATTATTAGTCAACCTGCAGATGTTTTATGATGATAACTTTCCTTTGTTAGACACGATATCTACTAGATTCAGCAATACTATGTATCATTTGTAGTGCTTATACTGGTTTAGAATGTAGGATTTTAAAATCCTCCAATGCTATACTAAAACATCTCAATAAAATCATTGTAACTCTTAAAAAAATAAAAATAATGGCTTAAAATAAAGGCAAGGGGCTGGGGAGATAGCTCCATGGCACAAGTGCCTGCCTGATAAGTGCAAGGTCATGAGTTTGAACCCTGATCTTGGAAAAAAGAATAAAAAGGCAAAATTAGTCAGTTTTAACAAGTAGTAATGCCAGTACAACACAGAGGAAGTTATGGGACAAAATGCAAGCAGTCTTGTGATGGAAATTTATAACTGTGAATACCCATGTCAAGAACATAGAATGAGCACAAACAAACAATTTAATGTTGAAACTTAAGCTTCTTTTTTTAATCTATTTTTTTCTAAAGCTTCTCAAGAAGGAGCAGATCCAATCTGATGATTACACAAGGGGGTAGAATTATAAAGATTATTGCAAAAACTAATGCAATACAGACTAAGCAAATAATGTAATGTATCACTGGGTAAAAACATCAGTTCTTTAAAATATTAACTAAAACATTATCATAAAAGGAGAGACAAAAGACAAAGCCATATCATTAAGAATGAAAACCTTGAAATCACAATGGACCCTAGAGAAATCCAGGAAATCACTTTTTCATGCTTCAAGAATTTGTATTCTAATAAAATTAAAAATGGAAAAGAAATAAGATTGCTAGATATATATGAATCACCAAAGCTGAATCAAGAACATACGAAATACTTAATAAACCAATGCTAACCAATGAAATTTAAGGTGTAATTAAAAACCTGCAAACAAAGAAAAGCCTAGGTCATGGACAATTTAATGCTGAATTTTACAAGAAATTTAAAAAAGACTTGATGCCATATTTCCTAACCATCTTAAAGAAACTGAAAAAAAGCAGGACTCTCCATTTCTTATAGGGAATTAAGAGTTAACTAGATACCAAAATCTGAGAAGGGCTCAATTAAGAAAGGAATTATAGCTTAGTCTCCTTAAAGAATATAGATGCACTCCTCAATTAACTTACTGCTAAATAGACTTCGCAAATCTTCAAGAAGATTGTACAGAGGATAGAGATGTAGCTCAGCGGCGTGAGTGCCTGTGTGGCAAGCACGAGGTCCTGAGTTTGATCCCAGGTAAAAAAAAATGAAGAAGATTATGTAATATGACCAAGTATGACTTATCATAGTGATGTGCTGATGATTCAAAATATGCAAATTTATAAATGTGATACATGATATCAAGAGAACCAAAAGCAAAAACCAGAAGAACATTTCAATAGCTGCAGAACATGCTTTTGACAGAGACCAACACCTACCCCTACAGAAAATTAGAACAGATGGTTTTTCCCTCACCAGTTGAACATCATTTAGGACAAACCAATAGCTGCAGTCATTCCAAATGGGCCAAAAGTGGAAGATTTCATTCTAAAGTGTGAAACAAATTCAAGCAAGACCTTTATAACAAAAATTGTAACTTTTGTTTCTGACTAGGTCAGTCAGATTTCGTCAGGATTTGCCCTGAAACCATGTGCAGCGTTTTGTAGAACTACTGTCATTGTCAGCCATCTGGATGAGTCACAGGCATTGCTTGATCAGTTTGCTTTTGGGGAAAACCTGAGAATATTTTCTCTCTAGGTGACTCTCCTTAAGCACACTGTACTTTATTCATCCCTTTCCTCTATGGGCCCATAATCTCCTTGAACAGACAATTTGGGACACTAATGAGTTATAGGATGGTATAGTACAGTTTTTCCCATGTCCTGAGTCCTCACTGACCTAGAGGGGCTAGGGCCAAAACATTTGCTGTCTTTCTAGCCCTTCCTTTGCAGTGACAAGAAATACTTGTACTAATAGTGTTTAGAAAATTATATCTGCATCTCGTATTCTGAACAACTATTATGAAGACATCATTATGCATTGTAAAAAAAAATACAAGAGCTGTAGTGTCAAAATGGAAATCTAAGGATGTCACAAAAATGGCATCGTAATTGCCATGATACAATATTATGTATGGCTTTGATTTTAAATTTTTTGTGCAAAATTAAATAATTGTTGTCTGTTAACATTCTAAAAATGGGGGCCTGGCAGGATGGCTCAGTGGTCTGAAGCACCTGCTTAGGAAAGCTTCGACGGCTGCAGGGACCGTGGTTCGATCCCCGGCACCACATGCTGCGCCAGCCCTGCCCTCAGGGCAGGCTGAGCTGGCCATAATAATAAATAAACATTCTAAAAATAAAAGTTAAAAACCCAATAAATAAATAAATAAATAAATAAATAAATAAATAAATAAAATCTGAAACAAGAAGAACTTGTGTAACTTTGTCACAGTTATTCTTCGGCATGGTTCTGAATGCTTTAGCCAAAAAATTATACAACAGACAGAAATAAAAGAGAATAAAGATAGAGGAGAATTTAAAATTTTATTATTTATACTGATATTGTATCCTACATAGAAGATGGAAAATCTGTAAAAAAGACTTCTAAATTTAATAACCTAATTCAGTAATTCAGTGGATATTAACTGAAAAAATAAATAGCTTTTCTGTAAACAAATAACACACTCACTGAGAGAGAAACTTGGGAAACATCTTTCACATATTGATCAATCTAATGAAAGAAGCAGAAGATTTCTTATGGTGAAAACTATAGTATTCAGACTTAAGAGAATGAAGAGGATACCAAAAACTGGAAAGACATCCTTTGTTCTTAAGTAGAAAAAACCAATAGAGTCTAACTCATCATACTTCTATAATTATCATGCACATTTAATGTGGTTCTAATCAAAATTCCAAAATATGTCACATAAATAGAGAAAACAATCCTAGAATTCACTTGTAAATAGAAGAGCCTTAGAATAGCAAAGGAAATTGTAGTCAACAAAGGCAAACCAGAGGGATCACAGTCACAGATATGAAATTATACCACAGAGCTACTATGATAAAAACAGAATGACACCAGCTAAAAACTAGCCTGAGAGGTCAAGAGAGCAGATTAGAAAGTTAAGTTGCAATTCTAAACACAATGAGTCACCATATCTTTGACAAGGAGGCCAAACATGTTCGTTGGAAGAAAGATACACTCTTCAGTAAATGTGTTGGAAAAATCTGACTTTTCTGACTTCTGAAGACCAAAACTAGACCAATGTCTCTCACCATACACTAAACTAAAATCAAAATAGATCAAGTATCTAAATATATAAAAACAGAAACTTGTATTCTACTGAAACCTAGAATAAATTGAACTCTTGAAGATATTGCTGCAGCCAAAGACCATGGACAAAAATCCCAATCACATAAAAATATACAAAGACTCAACAAGCAAGATTTGATCTTCTGAAAGCTCTGAAAGAACAAAATATACCACAAACAGTCTGTCCAAAGAGCCTTATACTCAGCATATTAATATGGTGTTACTTTTTCCTCCTTGTGGTTATATTTTTCTGCTAAATAACTAATACCAAGTTAAAGCAAGACCTACATAATTAAAAATGTAACTTTTGTATCTGACAAGGTCAGTCAAATCCCCTCAGGTTACCCTGAAGCCATGTGCAGGACCTTTTTTTTAAAAAAAAAAAAAAATTATTTAAAGATTTTATTTTTATTTTTATTTTTATTTATTTATTTTTTATTTTATTTTATTTTTTTTTTTTTTTGTCTTTTTGAGACAGGGTCTCGCTATGCAGTTCAGGCTGGCCTTGAGCTCACTTTTGTAGCCCAGGCTGGTCTCGAACTCGCACGGATCCTTCTGCCTCAGCCTCCCGAGTGCTGGGATTATAGGCGTGAGCCACCACGCCCGGCAAAAGATTTTATTTTAAAAATATAAAAAATATATTTTATTTTTTAAAAAAATTCATTTATTTATTTGGTACAGTGCATCACTATATAGTTCAGACTCACAGTGATCTTTCTGCCTCATCCTCCACAGAACTAGGATTACAGATGATATATTAATATTTAAATATGTCATACTATTTATTTCTTAAAACTTTCTCAATATAACCTTTTCATGGATGAGAATTTGCTACCTAGAAAGATGACTTTTCTAAAAGTCACGGAGTCTATTAATAGAGATTTTTGGAAAAAAATAGAGAATAAAAGAGATCAAATGTTTTAAATATGAACTCTTCATGAGTTGTTATAATTCTTGGGGTATGATTGCTCGGGAAACATTTATGACTGCTCTGTGACATCTCTGCTCACACTGGAGGGTTTTGGCTCAGTGTCACACAGAGCAGAGACAAGAACCAGTCTCTTAATTATGAATAATCACTCTGGCATGTGTAACTGTCCAGAGAATCAGATGCACTGCTGCTAGGGGACAAGATGATAACAGAATTTCCCAATCAGTGCCCATATTTCTACCTGTCTTTCCCTTTCATAAGCTGTTGGGCATTTCTCCACTCAATGAATGTTATGAGTGTTTTCTCATAATACAGAGATTCCACTCAAAAAATCAGGATTAGGACTGAAAAATATGAAGAAAAACTTCTGTTTTTGTACCTTCACATCAGGTAAACCATGGTATATACTTCCTACAATACTCACAATTTCTTGCTTAATTTACTAGGACAAGAAAGTTCTATGGAACTGTTTTGTATTTCATTGTGATGTTGCAGGTTTGAATGCCATGGGTCTATTGGTGTCATCTTTGTTCTTCCAGCAACTGTTCAACACATCATTTGGTATGATGTCATTCAGGGCTGCTGAAAAAGCTACGATGTGTTTACTGTTTTATTTCCAAGACTGGATACAAAGCTCAGTTAAGCTGAAATGATTCAAGCTTTCTCTTTGTTGACAATTTTTAGGTGGTGTTTGATAACTTCCTTGTGTCATTATGTTTCCTTCCCTTAGAGGCTTAGTCATGATGCTGATTTCTTCCTCCCATATTGAACATCCTATCATTCGACAATCAAAAGAAGTGCAGAGCTACTGGAGAATGCACCGCTGTGCAGTCACACTTGTGTTTGTCACGGGGCACTGGGCATATATGACTGAAGAGCTAGCTAAGCACTCTTGATGGAGCATTTTGCCAAGCTTGACTTCCACAGAAGCATGTACAATGCAAATATTATAAACAGGGTGGGACACACCGAGTACAAATTGAACCATGCATTGATGCATATGTCTGTTCTTCTTGCCACTGTCTTGCAGAGACCAGGACCCCTTCATAATGTGCTAAACACACATGGCTGCAACCTGAAAAGCTGAAGAAGCCAGTGAAGTTAGAGCCCCAACAGACCAAGGTACATCTCCTTGGTAATGAGACCAGGCAGAATACCAACACAAAAATTGAGAAAAACTTTCTTGTTGTCCAGGCTAAATGGAAAAGCAATTCTGATGGGTTTGAGGGCATTCCATACACATGCCATAGTACAGAACCACCACATCAGCTTAGTCCACTGTGACTTTCTATTGTTTAGCTTAACAATTATGCTTCGGCTATACAGACACTGGTAAATATAGTTCTTATTGCCTTCTACTCTATTATTCATCAGTTCTTACGATTTTGCTCTTTACTCTATTAATTAATGAAACACTTATCCTAGGTCTGGTGTGATACAAAAGTAAAGTAAGAAATAAGTGTGGTGCCTGATCTCATAGACCTTATGTTCAGAATGTAATGAAGGTTTCCAGACAGTTGTTTAAAAAAACTCCGCAACTGTGCATTTACCTTTGATCCTGCAAAGCTGTGCTGCATGCTGCTCCCAGCGCAAGTCCTCACCTCTGCTCTTTGCACAATATTGACCTCATCATGTCTCTCTGATCTTAGTAAGAATTGTAATGCAGTTTACAAAAAAAAAAAAAAAAAAAAAAAAAAAAAAAAAAAAAAAAAAAAAAAAAAAAAAAAAAAAAAAAAAAAAAAAAAAAAAAAAAAAAAAAAAAAAAAAAAAAAAAAAAAAAAAAAAAAAAAAAAAAAAAAAAAAAAAAAAAAAAAAAAAAAAAAAAAAGCAGTGTATACCTAACATCTGAAGGAAGGAAGGAAGATAACCGCTTTTCTTGGAAATGGTCAAATATATTGGTGGAAATAACTGTCTTCGGGACCAGGGATATAGCTCAGTGGAATAACTGCCTGCCTGGCAAGATCAAAGTCCTGAGTTCAATCCCTGATACCACCAAAAAAAAAAAAAAAACTGTCTTCTCTTGTCCTCAGGTACCTGGCTGTTGTCCCATTTGCTCTGTAGAATGATTTCTGTCACTTGAAGGTAATTGTATGGTACTATTCTAGCACCATGGATGGGAGGTATTCTCAGTACAACCACAGTGATTTTCAAAAACTGATGCTCCTAGCTATACATACAGAAGAAGCAAGGGAAACTCAGCACTCTCCTTTGGACTGCAGCAAGTCAACACTCACCTCTCTCATCTAAATGTATTCTAATTGAGGAAGCTGTATGACTCCTCCAATCTAGCTCCAGAGCAGTTTTAAAGATTCCATAACGTTTGTGACAAACAGAAATCTCTGGTATGTAGTGCGTGCTCATCAAGTGATAGCTTGTTCTCAACTTTACAGGGCATTCTCCTGTATGAACAGGGATTATTCATGAGCTAGGAAAAATTGCCATTTTCCTATGAATGTATCAGACAGTGAAATAAGTTAAACAGAAGTTTAAATTTAAATATGCATATTCCTGTGGAGTAGAATTGTTGGACAGAATATGCTGAAAAATGTGATTGAGTTTACAGGCAAATTGAATGTCACACTTTCCCGTTATATTTAACATTACTGATGTCAAAGGCAAGAACAAGAAAGCTGGAGAATAACTGACTGCATTAAACATGGAGAATTCAACTCGAGAGGGTGGTCATAATACAAAAACTGGGTTAAATTATATACTGTGCTGCTTAACTTCTGAAGCCACATTTCTAGAACCCACAGCTCAATACTCGATAAGAAATCACCACTCTATACCCTTAGCACTCTCTCACAATTTGTAGCTCTTATTCACCCAGCTACTTTTGATATAGCACATTGAGTCTCCTGAGATTCTTTAGTCAACAGTTTCTCCCTCTGGTCCCAAGGCTTCAGTTCTGACATCCTGAGTACTTCTTAAATTTCTCACATGTACATCATGGTTCACGGCCTAATTCTCTTCTGCACTAGAGTTGATCCAATACATTTGAAGAATGTTTTCTCAGTGCTAACCACAGCCATTGTTTCATTTCTAACCATGAAAGTAATTCCAAGTAATTAGCTTATATTGACCTCAGTTCCATCTAGATCGTTCTACTTCTGATATTCATGTTTCTAATATAATTTTGTTTTTCTCAATATCTCTTTATTAATTTGAAATTAAGACTGTCAATGTATCAAGCCATTGAATGGCAAGATATAAAGGTCCTTAAACATGTCCTTAGCATCATGGCCTCTGAATGTATTCTATGATTCTCAACATTTGTGTGTGTGTGTGTGTGTGGTATTAGGGATCGAACTAAGGACCTTACGCTTGCCAGGCAAACACTTACTCCACTGAGCTATCTCCCCAGCCCCCTATAATTCTCAATCTTGCACGCTAAAGCACATGACATCAAAACACCAGCAGGTCTTCCACAACACTGCTGCTGCCTTATTAGACTATGAAGACATTTCTTTCTGGTGCCGGAAGTTTAAACTAAATTTCTGAAGATCATGTCATTGCTAATGTGTTCTCTATTCAGGAAAATGATTAGGGTCTTTTAAAAAACTAAACAAAAGGATGCTAAATCTTCCTAATCTCATTCTTTCATGCCCTCCAAAACTGCCTCTGGATTTGTTTCCCATGGAATTTCCGGGCTGCTTCATGGACAGTGAGCCAATATTTCTTCAATGCTGGGTGAACTGTAGAGCTTCCTTCTGGAACAGATAAGATTAATGCTTCAGCTGGGCTGGGCCGTGCTGATGCTGAGGGTCTGTTCCAAGGTGGTGGAACTCTGAGGAGTGGTCCAGATGGGTCACAGCGATGCTGCTGCAGCACAGCTCAAGGTCTGATGAACTTAATGAGTTTGTGCACACACTTCTTATATTCCTTTGTTGCACATTTTCTTGTGAAACTGACAATTTAGTCAATTGTTTTTATCAAGACTTAACTTTATATTACACCGCAAGTAGAAATTCAACATGAATTGCCATAAAAACTTTCATTATAAAAATATAAAGATGTATAATGAAAACCACCATCCCTTTCTTTTTTATTTTAAAGAAAACAATGAAAATGATACAGAATTTGAAAATAAGATGATATGAAATTAACAATAGTTGCTACATTGCATAAAGTTATCTTCAAAATAGTTGCTCAGATTACCAGACATAGTCAAGCAAAATTGATCAAATAGTAGAAAACGCAAACTTTTCCTTTTAGTATATCACTAGAAATTAATAGTAGAACTATCTCATCAATTTTGTGTGTGTCTATATATTCCTTCCTTTCTCCTTTCCCTCATTCTAGTTGCTCTTTCCTTTCGAGTACTTTCTTCCCCTTTCACAATATCTTTTCTACCCCTTGGGTCTTAGTTATTCTTTCAGGTTTTTACACTAGGGGAGACAACAAGATGATTTCACATGTGAATGTATTTTACTTATGAGTATGAATTCTAGTTGCAGCTACTTACCTTTAAAAGACTCAAGTTTGTCTTTATAGCTGGTAATACCACACTATATAAAAATATCACATATTTTTATTAATTTTTAAGTCGATAAACATTTGGATTGTTTCCAAGATTCAGCAATGACAAATTGTACGGCAATAAACATGGCTGCTTATTCATCACTGTATTATGTTTTCAATTTTCTGGAAAAATATCTAAATGGGGTATAGCCTGATCAAATGGGATCACTAATTATACTGTCTTAAAAATCAATCCCCACACTGATTTCAAGAGTGGTTGCCTGTCTACATTTTCACTAACAGTGGAGAAGGGTACCTTTTTCCCCACAACCCCTCCAGCATCTGTTATGCATTGATTTCTTGATGTTCTTTCTGGAAAAGATGGAATTATGGTGTTTTTTGAATTTGCATTTCTTGAATGATCAGTAGTATTGAATAATTTTTCATGTATTTATTTACCATTTCCATTTCTTCCTCTGAGAAGTGTCTATTCATCTCAGATGCCCATTTTGTGATTGAGTCTTTGAATTTAGGGGGGTTGATTTTTAAAATTTCTTTACCTGTATTAGACAGAAGTCCTTTGTCTAAGAGACAGTTGATTACATTTTTTTTCCCCAACTCATGGGTCTTGCTATATGCAGAAGTCTGTTTTTACCTGTGGGGAATACCTTCTAAGTAAAGTAAATCCCTAAACAAAAGATAACATTGAACCACATAAAAACTGTTTTATGTAATACTTTTATTTTTTTTTTCTTGTTTCAGAACTTTTGTTTCTTGGGGCCCGGCGGGATGGCTCAGTGTTCTAAAGCGCCTGCTTGGGAAAGCTTGGGCGGCTTCAGGGACCGCAGTTTGATCCCTGGCACCACATGCTGCACCAGCCCTCGGAGCGGGCTGAGCCGGCCATAAAAATGAGTGAATAAACAAATAAAGGTTCTGAAACAAGAAAAAAAAATATAATAAAAAATTCTTTAAAAAAAAAAAAAAAAAAAGAACTTTTGTTTCTTTGTTTATTTATTTATTTTTATGGCTGACCCAGCCTGCCCTGAGCACAGGTCTGGTGCAGCATGTGGTGCCCGGGATTGAACTGCGGCCCCTGTAGCTGCCTAAGCTTTCCTAAGCAAGCGCTTTAGACTACTGAGCCATCCTGCTGGGCCCTGCAATACTTTTATAAACATGTTTTCTGCCTTTTGTATCTTAACTTAGCACTTTCATATACTATAACCACATGCTTTGCAGTTTGGGAAATGATGGCAAACATATGTCTAATTTGTTTTCCTTATTTTCAATTAGAATACTATGCTTTCTCTTACCACATTTCTCCACAATATTCTGCACCATATTTTTTCTTCCTTATGAAGTAAAGAACTTTATTTTGTTCACTTAAAAGTTTCTTTGGTAGGGCCCAGCAGGATGGCTCAGTGGTCTAAAGCGCCTGCTTAGGATAGCATAGGCAGCTGCAGGGACCGTGGTTCGATCCCCGGCAGCACATGTTGCACCAGCCCTGCCCTCAGGGCAGGCTGAGACGGCCATAAAAACAAATAAACAAACAAAAGTTTTCAAAGAAGAAAAAAAAATGTTTAATTAAAAATTTAAAAAAGAAGTTTCTTTGGTATACAAAAACTACTATTATCATTCCTTTGTATATTGAGATGGTTATCATATTAAATAATGGTAACACAAACAAGTATCACTTGAGCACACACCAAAATATTGGAACTTACAGACTTGTAGTTGACTATTGTTCTGAAACCCATAACATCCAACCAGAGACTAGCAGATGAATGGAATATCAGACAATAATTTCAACATTTACCCCAGTTTCAACAGGTATCGAGCTCAACATTTGTCACTGCCATCCTATAAGAAAGAACTGAAATACTGATGTTAAGCAACGTTTATTGGACTTATCAGAAAATTGAGGCCCATAACAAACTATCTCTGAAGTCTGTAAAGGAAGTTCAATTCAAAGAGCAGAGCTTTCTGGAAGAAAAGTTGCTAAAGCTCCAAGCTGTGAAAAACTGTTAAATTGTAGTTTACATGAACTATCACAGGCTGTGTGGACCAGGGTGAGAATAAGACACTCCTAGGAGGCCATGCTTTTACTTTCATAATTTTAGTAACAGAACCCATGCTACATTCCGTAATGAAGAGGCCGGCAAGTTTCCTTGTGATTGCAGCAGGCTGACATGAAGGTTAGTGCTTGGGAACTTGCCGATGACTGCTCAACAGCAGATGCCCATTCTCCAGAGTCTTGCCCTTACAGCAGGAACATGTCTCCTACTCTATCTATTCAGTTTTCTGTGCCAGGTAAGGTTGAAAATAAAGCTTAAGAAATATGTTGATTGGCACCAGTGCCCAGGGACAGATGTCCACTCACCAAAGAAATGAGAATTTGTCAAATGACTGGACCACACTGTCCTTCCCAAACTTTACCATCGAAAAACCACTCTAAGAGCCCAAACAGAGAACCTCTGAAGAGGAAGATGGAGGGAAATCTAAAATGAGCAGAGGCCGGGCGTGGTGGCTCACGCCTGTAATCCCAGCACTTGGGAGGCTGAGGCAGGAGGATTGGTGTGAGTTCGAGACCAGCCTGGGCTACAAAAGTGAGCTCAAGGCCAGCCTGAACTGCATAGCGAGACCCTGTCTCAAAAGGACAATAAAATAAAATAAAAATAAAATGAGCAGAAATGGCAAAACTGTGAACAATACAGAAACTCAAAAACTCTAGCACATCAACTCAAGTGGTTAATCATATGAAGTAACTCCTCTCAGATGCCTCTGAAACATCCATTACAAAGCTGAGTACTTTCATTTGTAATATTTGATATATCATTGTAGTTCTACACACACACACACACACACACACACACATTGTTAATCATGCCAAAGGGTATAAAGAAAAGAAAGTGAGAAGAAAAAGATATCATCAGAACTAGAGTGCAATCTACTACTCACAATGGAATGATCAATTAACCCACTGTTGTACTCTAAGAACGAGACAACCGAAGCAGAGGTCCAAAGAGAAAAGAGACCACTTTATTTTAGCTGGTACCCAGAAGCAGTCTCTAAGCAAGAGAGCAAGGAGGCACGCAACGTGGGGCTTTACTTAGGGTTATATAGAAGCAAGCAGTAATACAGAAGCCAATTGCGGTTACTTGTAGGGTTAAGGCATATTGTCAGTGGCTGGTCTTGAATTATGTCCATATTTAGCGAAGATGTGGCTTGTGACTCATGACCCCGAATGTCACGACTGAGTCACATTTGGGAAAGAGGGACTTACAAAGGGAACATTTGGGGCAGGGACATGAGTCCTGCTTATCAATGGGAGCAGGTGTGTGGGCAAAAGTTCAACATGTCCCATTCTTGGTACCTTGAAAGGGCTATTTAATAGGAATGCGGATATTGGCCTGCCTAGTGGTTGGAACGCGGATGTTACTCAGGCAGCGGGACATTTATAACATTATGTGGTTGGGCAACTGATATTTGTCAAAGTGGGGCACAAGGGAAGCAGCTCATACAGAACAGGGAAGCGGTGACAATAATACAAGGTCAAGATGGAGTCACGATGGCTAGCAATGAAGTTGCAATGGTCAGGCTTCAACACCCACCAAAATGTAGATTAGCATCAAGGAGAAACACCTTTGATGGATTTCCCTATAGTCTGAACATTGTTGTGATGTTCTGGTGTCAGTGCCGAAAAGAACGATGAGAAACCCGATGAATTTAGCTCAGAGGACCCATTGAGATTTGTCTCTCTCAAAGTGAGCCCGAAGAACATTACTTTTATTGAATACTAAAGGACAGGATTTGCATAACTGCTTTGGGGAATGCAGACTAGAGACCAGTACTTCTATCATCATTTACCTAACGTCAGGTTAATACAAATGCTAATTGAAAACATTACTAGCAGGGAAGAACACATCCAGTTACTTTCCAAATTAGGGAAGAGACAACCATCAAGGAGCCATTAGAACAAGCTGTTTTCTGTCTCCTTGAATCCCAGGTTTCAGGTAACTCCAAGTAACCCATCAGAGCTGTCTCTGGGCTTCGTTTACTATCTTTCACTATCTAAGATGTTAATTCCTTACCTCTACAGAGCATCATCAAGAAAGCATCATGGGTCTCGAAGATAGAACGACAGGAATGGTCCCCAGGCCTGCTGTGCAGGCTGCATCCCTAGGGTGCGCTCAGACAGCAATTGAGACTGGGTGTGGTGGTGCGCACCTTTAACCCCAATACTTGGAAAGCTGTAAACAAGCAGATCACTATGAGTCCAATCTAGTAGTGAGACACTGAACACCCTATAGACTCTGCCCAAAAATACAGGGAAAAATATATGTTGGTATATACATATGGATGCATATATCACTGTAGTAAGATGTTTTTAAATATTTCAAATATCTTGAAGGCAAAAAGGAAAACAGCTAGGTCAAATGATATGTCTAATCCTAAATAATAAGAAATCTTCACAATGATTTCCACAGTGGTTGCTTGGTACAGTTACACCAGCATTTACTACTGAAGTACCAGGGATCGAACTCAAAACCCTGCGCTTGCCAAGCAAGCTCTTGTTCTACTGAGCTATCTCCCTGGCCCCAAAACTTTAAAATTTCTTGAAAGCGTGTGATAATATTCAACCATATGTCTGATATTACATAACTATTTCTGTTAATCTGAGTCACAGATTTTACTATAAAAATAGATAACATATCAATCACTGTTAATCAGCTAATCTTGTTTTGAAAATTCGTAATGTGTATATTGTTACATGTTACCATGTTTCTGTCTTCGCTTTTGTTTTTCTTGCTCTTGTTTTTATGCTTCAAAATTAAAGAAAATTGTAATTAAAAAAAAAGTTCAGTTCTTCAGTATTGTGGTTTGGGGTTTTTGCAAGGTGAGCAATACAATATAGACCACATTTCATTCTTTTTTTTTTTTTCTTGTCTTTTTGAGACAGGGTCTCATTATGCAGTTCAGGCTGGCCTTGAGCTCCCTTTGGTAGCCCAGGCTCGTCTCAAACTCGCACCAATCCTCTTACCTCAGCCTCCCAAGTGCTGGGATTACAGGCACACACCAGCACGACTCAATAGCCCTCTCAGCATGCTCCCGGAGGTAGGGCCAGCAGAACAGGGTGGCCCCTGTGTCTGCCTAAGCAGGAACTTTAGATCACTGAGCCATCTGGATGGCCCTCAAAAGTTGAGCTTTAAAGTCTTTTCCTTATGGAATTTAAAAATCTAACACGTTATGAAGATTAGATGAATAGACAGCCTGGCATAAAATCTCTGCTGTCAGTCACTAAAATAACAACAAAAATGTACCAAATTTATTCATATTTTTGAAGTTTTAATTTCCTTTCAAAATGACATTAATAATTCACAACATGATGTTTAAATATGGTAAATATTATAATTATTAGGATTAACAAGAAATCTCTCAAAGTCCTTAAAAACAGAATACATTATACATAATCCTCAGGGTATCACTAAGGATACTTAAGTAATTTGTTTGAATTAAGTATTTTCAAGGTGAAAAAGATAATATATTATCATATATTTGTCATAATTTTTATTCAGTGACTACATGCTCCAGGAAGTACATTCAGGGCTGTGAGGCGGAGAATGTGTGTTGAGACCTGCTAGATTTAGTACCTTTTAGGCATGGTGTCTACGGCCTATCTTGTCACTGTTTGATTGTGGGGGGAAAAATGTATGTGTCCATTTCAGTTCACCACAGTAACAAGTGGAATGAACCTTGCGTTGACTAAGATTTTAATAATATATCATTAGCCAGACGTGGTGACTCATGACTATAATCCCAGCACTTGGGAGGCTGAGGCAGGGGGATCAGTGCAAGTTCAAGACCAACCTGGGCTACAAAAGTGAGCTCAAGGTCAACCTGAACTGCATAAAGAGACCGTGTCTCAAAAAGACAAATATATATATATATTTATATATATGTATATATAATTAAATCTGTCTAGCAATTCTTGACAAAAACACATTAAAAGAAAATGGTATCCATATTTTAAGTTCTGAGAGAACGAATGAAAAGTGTTTTTGCCTACTTTTGTGATTGTCTAATGCCAGAGTCAGATGTGATACTTCTGGCTCTGTCATGCACAAAAGACAAATACTAAAGCATAACCATGTATTTTGCTGCTTTTATCCATCTTTGTTCCTCCTCATCCTCCAGTCTTTTGGATAGGCCACCTTTCTCCACAGAAATGATGAACTCTGTGCCCAGGTAGCAAGTGAATGTGTACCTTAGACATTTAGGTTATCTGCTGTGTGGCCACAAAGAGGGGCAAGCCCAGTGATGGAAGTTTTGTGTAAGATGCTGTAAAGGAATCTGTGGCTCCAACCCAAAGAAATATTGAAGAGGTATTGATTATCCTGAAGAAAGTACCAACAGAGCTTTTTGTACAGCACTATGCATCCTCAGTTAGGAATCCTAGATCAGCTAACACTCATTATACTAGCACAGTGGAAGAAAACATTGACATTTGATAACAGAAAACATTGCGTAGAAGTCCACATAGAGCCGGGCGTGGTGGCTCACGCCTGTAATCCCAGCACTCGGGAGGCTGAGGCAGGAGGATTGGTGCGAGTTCGAGACCAGCCTGGACTACAAAAGTGAGCGCAGGACCAGCCTCAACTGCATAGCAAGACCCTGTCTCAAAAAGACAAAAAAAAAAAAAAGAAGTCCACATAGATAAGAAGCATATGTATGTGACAGACAGTTTCCCATTACTGGGACAAATGTAAGTTAATACACAAAGGATTAATTTCAACTCTTGGTTTCGGAATCTTTGGTCATTGGTTGGCTGGTTCCAAGGAGTAAGCACCATGGCTAGAGGACATATGAGAAGAAAGCCGCTCCTTTCATGGGAGCTGGAAGCAAAAAGACAGGAGGAAGACAACATGGGACATCCCCCTTCCAGATGCCTGCATCCCTGTGCCAACCTGAATCAACTGCATCCCACCCATTGATGATGCTATGTCTTATGATACAATCAGTGCTTGAAAGTCACACATATGAAACTTTTAAGTCTATACTCTAACAAAAAGAAGTATCACCCAACTCAAAGTGTATCTAAAGTGATGTTTTGCCATTTGTTCAGATATCAGTCACTCTAAGATGTTCTCTCAAGTTACCTCCTGCTCAATAACCTGCTACAGTGATTCACCAACTTAGAAGGTTGCTTTATTATGAGAAACAGACTGTGAAATCTGAGACTGTCCTGAGCCCACAGCCATCCTGGGATCTTTCAGAGGAGTCTGGGAACATTACCATTTTGGCATAACAATTTGTTCACCAATGAGACAGCTAAACCAAGCTTAGTGTGAAACGTTTTAATTGGCATCTTACTAAGTAAGCATGACAAGTTATATAACATGCCACGTAATTACATTTAATTTTCAGCTGCCTTTCTCTATGGTGGCTCAACTGAGTCAAATCGCTAACCCCCTAATGATGCACTTACTCTTCTTGGTGATAAAGTCCCCATCATGAGTCATCCCTTCACATAAATTCAACTATGGTCCAAAAGGCTCATGAATAAGAACAAAAAGTTCCTGTTACTCAGGAAATTATAAAGAACTAGTCTGCTTTTCAGGAACTATGTAAAAAAGCAATTGAATTCTTTACTATACAGCTTTATTCTTTTTTTTTTTTTCTTAAGAATTTTTTTATTTTTATTTTTTTCTTATTTTCTTATTTATTTTTTCTTATTTCAGAACTTTTGTTTGTTTATTTATTTAGTTTTATGAGGGCAGGGCTGGCGCAGCATGTGGTGCTGAGGATTGAACCGCGGTCCCTGCAGCCGCCTATGCTTTCCTAAGCAGGCGCTTTAGACCACTGAGCCATCCTGCTGGGCCCCTACAGCTTTATTCTTCATGAGGATTGACAAAAATAAATACTCGTTGCTCTCTCAAGCTGCTTCTTTAATATTAAAAAAACAATGAGTTAGCAGTGTTTACTGAGTCTTACAATCCCTCTGCAAGACAAGCAGGGTTCTTTGCACTGATTTCCACACAGCCAGCCATCCTGTGGGTTCATTTCCTGTTGCATATTCTTCTGTGTGGCAGGAGAGTGGAGGTGACTACGGAGCACAATGGGCCAGCAAGAGAAAAGACATTTCAGCTGGGCGTGGTGGCGCACGCCTGTAATCCCAGCACTCGGGAGGCTGAGGCAGGAGGATCGGTGCAAGTTCGGGACCAGCCTGGGCTACAAAAGTGAGCTCAAGGCCAGCCTCAACTGCATAGCGAGACCCTGTCTCAAAAAAAAAAAAAAAAAAAAAAAAAAGACAGAACCATGGTTCGATCCCGGGCACCACATGCTGCGCTGGCCCTGCCATCGGGGCAGGCTGAGCCCACCATAAAAATAAATAAATAAACAAACAAAATTTCTGAAACAAGAAAAAAATAAAAAATAAAAAAAAATCTAGGGGCCGGCGGGATGGCTCAGTGGTCTAAAGCGCCTGCTTGGGAAAGCTTGGGCGGCTTCAGGGACCTCGGTTCGATTCCCGGCCCCACGTGCTGCGCCAGCTCTGCCCTCAGGGTGGGCTGAGCCGGCCATAAAAATGAGTGAATAAACAAATAAAGGTTCTGAAACAATAAATAAATAAATAAATAAATAAATAAATAAATAAATAAATAAATAAATAAGTATTAAAAAAAATCTAAAAGGGGCCCGGCGGGATGGCTCAGTGGTCTAAAGTGCCTGCTTAGGAAAGCTTAGGCAGCTGCAGGGACCATGGTTCGATCCCCGGCACCACATGCTGCGCCGGCCCTGCCTTCAGGGCGGGCTGATCCGACCATAAAAATAAATAAATAAATAAATGAACAAACAAAAGTTCTGAAACACACAAAAAAAGACAAAAATAAAATAAAATAAAGCTTTGTGTTGGCAACACCCTGAACCCCTCAGCCTACTCTAACCCCAGTGTAGGAGTGTAAGATCACCTGCAGGCCGCACGTGCCTACAGAGCGTCCCTCACAGCGGCAGCCTTCCTGGTCTTGTAAGAATGCCAGCCAGGCTGTGCTACACCTGAGGCTGCTGATGCATGGAACCCCTATGTAAAAGTCATAGTTCTTAGTGTTTCATGGGCTGATTTAGTCTCCCAAATATCTCATGAGGAGAATATACTTTAGTTTTAAATTACAAAATAGAGTCACTGGAAAGTTGAGTATCTTGCTGACTGTGGCTGAAGTGTGTCTCACTAGAGGGCTTCCTTTGAGCAGCATGGCACTTCTATCGATGGCTCATTGACCTCCAGAGTAATTATTATATTGTACTTTTATGTCATATACTTGTTACTGAATGTGGTCAGTGTGACAGGAAATTAATTTTAGTATTAATTTGTAAATTTATTCATGCCTTGGACATTATGGAGTACTATTTCCCAGGCATTGTTCTAGGAATTAGAGAGGCAGAGATAAATGAATCAGAGGAAGTATGCCATGGGCTTTTCTTTATATAAAATCATAAATACAGCAAAATTAAAGATAAGTAGAAAGAAGTAGAGACACAAATTTTTCTCGATTTTAAATGTAGTTATAAGATGAATAGAGAGCAGGGAAGGAGAAAGAGAGAAGAAATTAAGATGTATTATGTCCATGTACTAACTTCACAAAAGGAACATGAATACTGTACACTGAAAACAAAGTCCATTGTTTTGAAAAACTGTAGAAACTTCCTAACTGTAGGAAAGCAAAGAGGCCAGTGAGTATAAAACTGGAGTGGACTAGCCATGCACATAAGGGAAGAGTGCACAGGAAGGGAAGAACCACTCAGACTGTGGGAGCATTTGTAAATAATGTGGACTTTGGGATTCCTTATGACTTGCATGAGAAACCACTAAGACTCCTGGGTAATAATTTGACATCACAAAGTTTCTCTAATAAAGAGTCATTGTGAGTTCTCTGAAGAATACTAAAAGGGACGCCGAAGGGTTGCTACAGGAGGGAGGGAGTCTGTAGCTGGTTAATTCAGGAGTGCAGCTAAGAAGCAATGGAGACCAGGATGGGAGTGGTTGTAATGGAAGTGATAGGAAGGACTGAATTGTGTACCCACAAGAGAAAAGTTGTAAAGCACAAGGCATACTTAGGACTCAGATGTGGAAAGTAGGAAAAAGGAGGAATTTAAGCAGAACTCTGGAATATTGGCCTCAGCTACTGAAAAAATGATGACAATAAATGGAGAAAACAGCGAACCGTGACACTGACTAGCTCATTGTCCATAGTATAGGCATCTCAGAATCTGCGTTAATCACTTTTTTGTCAGGTACACAACATAGCCAGCACGCAAAATTTGGATAAGCCCAAGGGGCGTGTGTGTACGTGTGTGTATGCGCACGTGCGCGTGTGCGCGTGTGTGTTTCTGTTCTGGAGTTTAGAGGATTCGGTCAGTGGCTTAGTGTGTTCTGGGAACAGTAACAAGATAAAAGGACAAGGTGGAGTAATTCTGCTCAACCCACAGTATCTAGGGGCCTGGCGGGATGGCTCAGTGGTCTAAAGCGCCTGCTTAGGAAAGCTTGGGCGGCTGCAGGGACCGCGGTTCGATCCCCAGCACCACATGCTGCGCCAGCTCTGCCCTCAGGGCAGGTTGAGCAGGCCATAAAAATAAATAAACACACAGTATCTATACAGCAGAGACTAAAAAGAGGCAAGAAGTTCAAGAATCAACACCTCCCCCACCCCGTGCCTTTAGTATCACATTCAATCATGAACTCATTATTGGACTAATTCAGTTATAGGCACAGTGCTGCTCATGATGCACTCACATTCCCAAAGCAGCACCTCTGAATACATGAGGCTCTGGGCGAACATGGTAAATCTGAACCGTAATGGTGGATAATTATACTTCTTTATTTCTTCGTGGTGTGCGCCTTTTCGGAAGTTAGAAGAACACTACTATATTGGAGTGACAGGAATAAATTCACATTGATCTATGTGGGTAGAACAAAGAATATAGTCATAAGATATCCTGTAAAAGAAGCGCATGTGCCCTCTGCATTCGTGGAATAGCCATAGCGAACAGACCAGAGGAACATTAGGGACCATGCCAGGGCCAGGAGCGAGAGGTAGGCAGCAATGTAGGACACAGGGTGAGCTTTGGGAGGGAGTAACTTCACTCAAGAGGCACCAAGTGAACATGGAGAGAAGCATCACTGGTGGAATTATCATTACGGCAGCAGAGATTGTCCTTGGCTGCCTGGCAGGTCTCCCAGCCGCACGCCTTAGGTATGCAGTGCACAGTGTAGGGGCGGCAGCATTTATGTAAGAGTTACCTAGCCTTTGGTGACTTGTATTTCTGGGCTGATCTCAGACAAAGTAAAAAAATATGCATGAAGATGTGTTGCTGTACTGATAAAGTTTTCACAGTGAGCAACAGATACATACAAGAAAACCTCTGCGTTTTGCATGAGCTTCTTCTAAATACACCAGGTACAAATGGTGATCTCCAGGTTACAACAGGTGATTTGTGAGACAAAGAGGTAAGTTATCTGGCCCAAGATCACACTACTCCTACCTGTCCAAGCATGCTCCAGCTCAGGCTGACTTGGCTTCTGGGCCCCTGCTTTCCAATACACCATGCTGCCTTTCAGCTCTTGCACATATGTTAGAATTTATCACTATTCATTTGACTTCTGTATTTGCTCCAATTTATCTTCTGTTTCCTAATCATGCCTCTGGATACCAAACTGCTTTGTTTAATGAAGTGCAGGTCACTGTGTTTGACATGGTTCAAGCCCAGCAGGACCCTAAGGATGGGACAAGACCCCAGTCTGAGTCCCAGAGAGTGTGACAACCAGTCTTCCGCGCTGGTCATGTGGTGTCAGCAATCTTCAACATCACACACTTCTGAATCACATAAAGTATAAGCGCAGTTATCTCCACTAAGAGCCATTAGCAAGCCACACATCCAGTACTGAGGAAGCGCGTCAATATCTGCGTGAGCAGCTGCTAAGCTGTGCTTTCTTCCCTGCCCTTGGACATATGCAAGAGTAGTTTTTCCTCCTAAAGATTGCTGAAAAACATGTGAAGTTTCTTTGGAAAATCTGTACTCTTTTTTTGCAATTCGACTGCTGACAGGAACTCTATTCTGATTTCTCAGACAAAGTAATCCTATTTCTCCCTCCAGTGCAAGCTTCCCATTTCTAATCATCCTCCTCTTCGTGCCTTTAATTAACAATCTGCTGTGACCAAGCAACCAAACCTTTTAAGCCCATATTACAATTACAATTTAAATTTCTGATGTAGGAGGATACACAATAAGATGTTGTTTTTTCTTTCTTTCTTTTTTTTCTTCTGCACATCTTTAGGTTTGTTAATTCATGCGCTGGAGAAGCAATTTTGACTTGGGGGAAGATAGATCGGCGCATGAATTTTCATGATTCTAAATGTGTGATGTTCATTTCAGCGCAGAATGTCTGAGGCTCTTTCCGCTTGTAATGAGCTCCAGTCCCAAATATACCTCCTATTCATTGGTAGATCTCAGTTTAAAGATCCTTTCCTAAGACGTTCAGTGACTCAGGTCAGACTTCTTTGCTGTGTATAATTTCTTTTTTTTTAAATGAACTTTTTAAAAAATTTTAATTTAATTTAATTAATTTATTTATTATTTTTATTCTTGTTTCAGCACCTTTGTTTGTTTATTCACTCATTTTTATGGCCGGCTCAGCCTGCCACAAGGGCAGGGCTGGCGCAGCATGTGGTGCCGGGGATTGAACCGCGGTCCCTGAAGCCGCCCAAGCTTCCCCAAGCAGGCGCTTTAGACCACTGAGCCATCCCGCTGTGTATAATTTCTTTTTTTTTTTTTTTTCTGTCTTTTTGAGACAGGGTCTCGCTATGCAGCTCAGGCTGGCCTTGAGCTCACTTT